>JAWWML010033087.1:0-11689 GCA_035047165.1 Ormyrus rosae
TTTTTTAAATTTATTTGCAGACTTTAAAAAATCGACTCTGCCCACCGTTGCTTTGGCCGCGGCCGAGCGCTCGGCCGATTTCTCGATCCGGCTCCTCAATTGTAAGTATTAAGTATTAAAATTATCTTTCCATTGTGAAGTTGCAAGTCTCGATTAGTGCATTATTTTTCGAGATATATCGAAAGAAACCGGTAAAATCGACATATCTAATATGAGTTCACCTTCACGTATACATACTTGTATGTTATAGTAAATCTACCTTATGGCGAGCCAATAAAGCATGTTTTTGAAAAATTTTAAAATATTAAATATTTTTCCACATATCTCGATTTTTCGCAAAAAAGGTACTCTCAAAAATTGGCTAGCTTCACTCGTGTAAGTGTTGTACTTTTATACTGAAAAACTTTTGAAACGATTTTTTGAATTTAAACTATAAAAACATGAATTTGAAAAAATTCAATCTTTTTTTAAAATACTGTTTCCAATTTTAATTAATTTTCTTTTAAGATGAATATAACTATGATATTTTTCTCGTCGAGCTACTTTAGATTAAATACATGAGGATCTTTGTACGTCATCTAAAAGTGGAGATATTGAAGATAATTTAAGCGCGAGCGATTTATAATGTCGAGGCGTCCTAACGGTAAGGCGTTAACCCACATGGCAAGACTAGTAGATACTTAATCGAAAATGTAAGCAGTAAAGAATTAACTGAGAAATAAGCGCTAGAAAGTCCTATCTCGCGGAATAAGCAAGATGGTGGTAGAAGTTGGCCGAAACGGGCGTGCAAGTCGTGAAGGTGTTAGATCTGGCATTGAGGTTATAAGATTCTTGTCAAGGCGATCGAGCAAGATAGTTCTCGACTTTTTGAGCCCGATAAGAACAATGCGCTTTTGCATTTATAAAATATTTTGATGGTTTATATTTAAAATATATTAGATATGAAAGATTTCAATGTGTTTATATTTAAATACGCAAGTATATGAAATAATTTATTGTTAATACTTTTTTTACAAATATTAAAATTTTACTTTATAAAAAATAAAATTATCTAGTACCAGTACTCTTAATAAAATTCATTCCTCATTGAAATTTTTCCATTGGGTAAAGCAGAAAATGTAAAAGAAAATGTGTTTAAAAATATCTAAACTGTCCATCAGAAGTACCCTGAGCGCAGTGGATTCGAGAATATGTTTGCAAAAGAAATATAATAATAATAATAATATTGTGTATTTAAATATAAACATATTGAAATCTTTCATATCTAATATATTTTAAATATAAACCATCAAAATATTTTATAAATGCAAAAGCGCATTGTTCTTATCGGGCTCAAAAAGTCGAGAACTATCTTGCTCGATCGCCTTGACAAGAATCTAATAACCTCAATGCCAGATCTAACACCTTCACGACTTGCACGCCCGAGATAGGACTTTCATGCTTTGAACAAACGAGATAGCATCTTCTAGTTTCCGCCAACTTCTACCACCATCTTGCTTATTCCGCGAGATAGGACTTTCTAGCGCTTAATTCTCAGTTAATTCTTTACTGCTTACATTTTCGATTAAGTATCTAATAGTCTTACCACGTGGGTTAACGCCTTACCGTTAGGACGCCTCGATATATGTATGCAATTTTCTCTAAATATATTTCTCCAAGGCCTGTTAGATAAAAGCTATAAAAATAAAGCAAAAATAAGAAGTGCCTGTTAATGAAAATGAGGCCCTGCAAAGCTCCACGTAAGGTAACCTTATAAGGGCCTTACGATCTGATCAAGCTATCTGAAAATGTTTCTACTCGGGTGATGCATTGGCAGGGTTGCGGGAGCGCGCCTCGGCTGATCATCGAAGTTAAGCAGCGTTTAGCGCGGCCACTACTTGGATGGGTGACCGCTACCTAAAGTGAGTTGCGACGTTGCGATAACCTTGCGTTACACGATAGGCGGTTCTGTATATATGTAATTTGCGATAGGTACAAATGTAAAAAATGCGTAATTCTTAAAGTTAAAATTAGTTAATTTACATGCGAACTTTAATGTGTAACATTCCGGAGGGATCTTCCGGATTGTACAAGGGAATTTTGGACTGTAAAGGAGACTGTAGAAGGAATAGGAAAAAGGGTGCCGGGTAGCTAGGAGAGCGCGGGGTTCGGCAGGCAACCGCTGCTCGAGTGACTTGCAGAAATAAACAGATTTTACAACACTTACTGGTTTAATTTAGAAATTTATTTATCACACTAAATGAACTAAAACACTATAAATACGGGCGCCAGCCGCGATTTATTCGCGACACCAAACAAAACCCACACCGTACGCCGCGCGAGCTCACAACGGCCGCGCGCACGGGTAACAGAAAAATAAGAACGATCCACTACGTTGGCTCTAAAAAAAAATGTTACGAACAAATTAATGTATTGCGCTCTCACAATACCACTTACAAAAACTCGGTACTTCGCTTCCAAAACTAAATCAACTTTAGCCACGTGGCATTAAAATCCGGATCTAAACCTCAAGAACAATCGGTGCGACCGCGCACTGTAAACGATCCTGGACGAGTGGCGATGCAAGCGCGAGCTTGCGATCGCATCCGCCTTCGCCTCCGTTCGCGCCGGCGCAGTTTGCCTCGCCGCGACTCGCGTAGTACGGCGAGTCGAGCTGAGGCTAGTAGCCTTGCTGCGTGCGGTGTTCAAGTTGCCATCGCCTTGTTGTTGACGCTGTAGTTGACGACAGAATCCAGGTAAGACTTTTCATAATAGTCGTTCCAGTCTTTTCTATTTTTATCTAATAAGAGCTGTGCTCTTCTCTTCTGGTTTGTTGCAGGTGCAGTGATGGCTGTATTCCCGGCGGGAAGAGCGGAGCGGCGTCTCGAAGACACAACGCCTGCAGTGCGTAGCAGTTACTTCAACGTTTTCTTCTTGAGAACTAAGTAAGTGATTACCTGTAAGGCTCCTCGGTAATTCTTTCCCCTTCATTGTAGTGTAGGAGCTCCTGTAAATTTGCTTACTCCAACCTGTGCCATCCGAACCTCAACTCTATGTTTACCCCTGTAGTGTGAGAGACCTACTTTTAATATAACAAAGTCAGGTACTCTCTTCTATTAATCTAGGTAGTATACTAATTCTTGAGTATTTCCAGATGGTTTTGGATGATGTTCGAGCTCCTTCTTCTCAAGGAAAGGCGAGAACCACAGGGTCAGTGCAGGACTTCTATGCGCCTGGAGTTGCTGCATGCCAGTGGAGGAGGTACGAGGATCATCACAAGGAGCTGAATAGTAGCCTTTGAAAAGGTAAGTTTCAGTAATCTATTCTCTAGTAACTCTCTCTTATTATATTACTGATAGTGTGTGTTTCTTCTTCGCACTTTTCTAATATCTTTTCTTTTTGCAAGTAACTCCCCCCGGATGGTACAGCCAACTTCCCCTCTTATGAATACTAATAAATCAGGCTCGGGTTGGTGTGTGCTCAGGGCAGGCAAGGTCTGGGTCCTGGATGGGACTCTCCAGGATTCAGGATTTACTATAACGAGCCTCAGTGACAGGCAGTTGGGCCCGGGCCAACTGTACTGTCACAAATGTACGGTTATAAGTTAAGGTTGTTGAAGAAGATTTCATTCAAATAGCAATGTATCTTTGATTTTTTTTGTCAGATAAATTTAATAATTTTTCCCATACCACCTTGGAAGTATTGGTTTGATGACGCGAATAACGGACATAGGTCAAATTACTATGCTAACTTTGAAATATTTATAAAACAAGAGATTAAAAATTATAATAGAAAGTTTTCCTGTTAGAAATTAATTTTAACGATTTTTCGCTCTCGTCTCACGTTTGCCAGGCAAAAAATGGTAAATATTGATAGAATATTTCTACCAGTGCACATATACCTCGTGGCGAGCAAGAGCCAGAAATTCCTGACAAGATGACCGAGCCGTGGTGTTCCTGCCACGCGAGATATGTGATGTTCTGTGTCTCTCTTTGCCTCGCTCTCTCATGAGCTGTGAGCAACCCCAGCCCGTTACAGTTCATAGAAAAACCATATAATGTCTTGAGTTATTTTGATGCAAATACCCATATTAAATCCTATGAAAAGAGTTTTACAAGATTTTTTCAATAGGGGAGCTTTTAATTTGATTAATTAAATCATTGTTGTCAACTATATTTTATAGTTAATAAATTTTTGTTTACTTTTTTTAGACCTTTCAGAAACTCAGCTTATGGGATCGGCCACAATTTTCCTTGATATCGGGAACTGCAACCGAGGATCTTCCACGTCGCGTTTCCCATGCAGCAAGTCTTGACGCAATATCTCGAAGAAATGGAAAGTTGGATGCAAGCAGTAGACTACATTATCGGAGCCTAACCTGCAGTATTTGTAAGATATACTAATCGATTGTTTTTTTTAAACACTTGAATTTTACATTACTTTGTAATTTCTAACATTTAAAGTGATCTCAACAAGTCGATGTATAAATAATAAAACGTACATGTTGAGCTCGATAGAAGTGAAACTTGAAATCTGCAGACGATATTTTTATATCGGATTTATAGTTGTAACCATACACTTTATGTTGTGACAGAGTGTCGATTAACTCTGCACAAGTTAGGCATAATAAATTTAAGTTGTAAATATATATATAAACCGCTAATGTTTACGCCTTGACGGCTCTGTGGTGAGTAAACTAAGAGACTCCCTGTTCGGGACAAAGTGTTGCCAAAGAAATACACACAAATGCACTTAGATTTTAGTAAAAATATTTTAATGCTTAACTAAAATTAAATACAAGCAATTCCGAAATAATATTAGATTGAATTTACAAACTGATATGAAACCGAGACGACGCGCAACTAAACTATCGGCAAGACAACTAGTGAAGCACGAAGGACGAGCGGAAGGTCAGCGCGCGGAGGCTGTACGGCGTCTGACTATTCGTTCTGCTTCTGTTCGGCTCGGTAATTCGGTATGGAGGTGGAAGGGATAGCCGGTGTTGTCCTTCCTCCAAGAGGTTTTCCCTTGCAGGTATCCGGTGCGCTCGGGGAAAACCGCGCTGACCCTTTTTTGGCTCTTTTCTCCGAGCGCCGTCCGTGGGCCAGATGTTCGTGCCGATTGGGTCGCTCCGTCCTCGTGTTTTACAATTATTATTTTACGGTTGGATTTTCCAACTCATTTTTGGTACAGATGCCTTAATCCTACAGATGCTTAGATAAATAAAATGCTCCTTAAAAAAGAGTTCGAGACGCACGTTCGGTTTTATTGCGGTCTTGCGGATGTGCGCACGCTCAGGTATAATAGATCGCCGGATCGTGCATTGCGGTCGGAGAGACTCAAAGCGGCCTCAGTGCGGTAAAAAACTCTACCAGTTCTGAAACATACGGAGGCCCATACAACGTTTTCCACAGCCTTACCCTCGAGCCTGACGGCCCCAGGTCTGCCTTGCGGCTTTCTTGTGCAACCTCATATTTGTTTATTGGAATTATAAAAATAGAATTATTATTCATAGTTGGTAGTATGATATTTTCCCCTTTTGCATCTATTTTGTTACTGAGTTTTTGACCTATTTCACAGAAATAATTATTCATAGTATTAGCTATTTCTAAATTATCTGAAATTTTTTTTATTATCAATTTTCATATAATCTATAGTGTCTTTAAATCTGTTTTTTTCTTTTTCGATTTTACTATTAATAAAATCCCATAGCTTTTTTGGATGCTTTATATCTCGTTGTACAATATTTTTATTATGTTTAATTTTAGCATCTATTATCACTTTGTCTAGGATTTTTTTATAGTCTTTATATTGTTCTTCTAATTACTTGTTATCATGATGATACTACCATAGGTAATAATAGAATTCTTTAATTTGTTTCAGTAGACTTAATAATAGAATCTGTGATCCAACATTTCCTTCGTTTCTTTTTAACATTTTGTACAGTTTCTGCAGAGTTAATGCATTTTTTTATTGTATCAATAAGCCATTCAGAAGCTACATTAGGATCCTGTATTGACGTTATTTCTATCTAATTTTCATGACTAACTGATTCTCTTAACTTATTGTAATTAAGGATTTTTGTAGGTTTCTTAGCAGTTGTTCTTATTTTATTTATAGATATAAACAAAGGATAATGATCTGTAAGGGAATTTATTAACTTGAAAGTTTCAGTTTTTAAATCATCAGTTTTGATAAAAACAAAAAATCCTGGAACATATCCTTTATCTAAAAAATTACATAAATATTCTTTGCCTGTTATATCTAAATCAATTAAATCTATGTTAAAGTCGCCAAGCACCAAGTGATTTTTTACATTCCTTTTTTTATTTAGGAAAAGGTTTAAATCTTGGATAAATTCACTTTTTGATATTGAATGAGATCTATATACTGCGACGGGCAATTCGCTCGTCGTATTTACTAGATCAGGATGTCAAGGCCGCTGCAGTTTTGCGAGCTGGCCTGACATCCGCGATCCTCGAATAGTCATTCGAATATTAATTTAAAATAAATAATATTTTGTACAGCCGATTTTGTACGTAACGCGGATCGTCAGATCCTTGTTTACACGGCAGGAATGCCAAGGCCGCCGCGACTTTGTCGCGAGCCGGCCTGGCATTTCCGAAGCCGGTGGTGGTATTAGTTATTATTGTTAAAGCGCCTGCGAGCGCTTCGCGCGCTAGGCTAGAAGAGCGCTAGGGAGGGGGCAAGATTTCGGGCTTTTCCGCGGCGCTGCCCTTCGCGAAGAAATCGGCTATCGGCAGTTCGCTCTTGGCCGTGACTTAGAGCAGTCAAGGTTCTCATCAGTGCCAGTGTGCCGAGTTATTAGTGCGAGACAACGAGAGAGAAAGCAGAGCACCCGGACACCCGGACACCGAGGATCAACCTCCCCGTGTCCCGAGGATCCACGTGATCGCGCAGTGTCAGGTGAGCAGAGGCCCGGAGGCTTCCCGCTCCCCGCAAGTCTACAGACCGCACGAGGTGCAGCATTCCCCGGTCGAGCGCCGCTCCCGGGGCCTTGTGATCTCCGTTTTTGGAACTCAGTGAGTTTTAGCTAACTAGTGAAGCGAGGGTGAGTGAGAGAGAGAGAGAGAGTGTGCGTGTATGAGAGTGCGAGCAAAACTCGACCGCGGTGCGAAACACCCGCGTAGAGAGCGTAGGGAGCTGGATATCAATTCATTATTCGCGTGCGACAACCTCGGGAGCCAGGTCTTGCGCATGACCGCCCCGAGTGGAGTTTTTGTTTTAATAAAATATCAGAAAATTATATTCATTGTCGAGTCATTTCTCGCCCTCACCATCCTCGAGTTTCCTCAGGAGGAAGAGATACCCGGTCTTCCTCCGCACCGCCGTGCGCCCGCTCGATCGCTAGTGCGATCAGTGCGGCGCCGTTATCTGGCATAAAATAAATTAATTGTGCACGTGGTGATCGGATTGGAATTACCACGTCACAATACAGAGGATATATCTAGATAATTGTCATTATTTATTTTTATTTATGTATTAACTATTTTTATTCTACCGCTCTCAATAGTTTCAGTATTTTGTATGATATCCTTTTTATAAAAAACTATAACTCCATCATTTTGATTTATCTTACTCTCATTATAGTGGCTTTCATAGCCATATAGTTTAAATCTTTCGAAATTTATTTGTATCCACGTACAGATTACTATAATCGGTTTATTTGTTAAACTCTATTAAAATTTTTAAATTATCAAAATTTCTATTTATACTCCTAATATTTATAAAAAGTATCAAGTCATTTTTGTTGTTAATACCTTTATTTAAAGCTCTCATATTATTAAAAGTTTTTTCAATTGTTATGGTATCATTTTCTATTGTATCTAAAAGATCAAAATTACAAGCCATTTATACTAGTAAAAAATATATTGTTTTGTTAACATGTATCTTTTAATAATGTGTTAAGAACTTATCACTTTAATTGCTTCTTCTTCGCCAATTCGAAGAAAAGAAAATTTAAAATAATTTATATACATCTAAAAAATTGTACATGAAAAAAAAAATTGGACAAATATCAATTTTATGTAATAGAACACGAGATAGAGAAAAAAAATTTTATCTCTAGCTTTTCTCCGTGAGTTCTAAGAAACAGCGACTCGCTGTTTTGTTAAGCACGTTGTGACCTGCTACAGACAGAGTCTGCGCGCCGCTAGATTTTCGTTACTACTAAAAAAAAAACTTTTCGAGAAAAAACTAGCCCGAACAAATATTCTTCTACATGCTTCTAACTAATTATCGTCTAAATAAAAGTCAATTTTGAAATCGCGATACATCAAAACCGATTTCCGAAAGTTAGCATCTATAGGTAATGGCATTTGAATGAAGTGATTCAAAAATTCTAAATTAATTTTTACTACTCGACACTAAAAAATAACTCTAAAAATTTACAGTGCCTTCGCACTTCTGAATGTAATTGCACGAGCTAATCTAATCACGCTCATAACTCTAAAATCAAATCTTCTAACAAAAGCTGGAGCTTCAAAACCCTCGCGCAGTTGAAGTGCAGCTGAGGCCGATAACCTGTTGGAGTTTGATGAAGGATAATGGGCTGGGGGAAGTACCGCAGCAATTCAAACATCCAATGTACACTTTTAAATGATATAAAACACTCTTTATTATACTAAGATTAAATTACATAGAATAGTTCAGGACACTTTTAGACGCAGACGCTTTAGAAGCTTTATGAAAATCCTGTCAGTTCTACAGCAAGTGCCGATCGAGCGAGCAAACCGAGAGAGATAGACCCAGTTAAAACGGTGGCCACTAGGGGTCGCCGAACGTCAATGCCTATCGAAGCTTATTTCTCACAATAAACATTCAAAACATTTTGGACATTACTTAGTTGATGATCAAACAAAAGTTTATTTATAATTCGTAAATGCAACACTGCGTCTGTGCACATTTTTTGCTGGTTTTTTCGCCTTTATTCATGAAAAGTGATTTAGATTTGTAGAATAAATTTGGAAAATTTAGTACTGAGCAACAATGAAAAATAGACAATAATATTACAATTCGCGTACGCAAAAACCACAAAGAAGTGTGTAAAAGATAATCCAACCAACCATCAACCCCCTCTGAATGTGGAAAGTCGTTTTCTCTCGTTTTTGATGCAAAATTACTAAAGGAATAATCATTTTGGTTATTGGTCACCCAGAAAATGACTATTTCTTTAGTAATTTTTCATTAAAAACGGGGAAAAACGACTTTCCACATACAGAAGGGAGTTGGTGGTTGGTTGAGTTATCTTTTAGACACTTCTTTGTGGATTTCGCGTAAGCCTGAAGAGATTTTACATACGCGAAAAAAGATTTTGCGTACGTTGTATCGGCCGTGGAAACACTCAATGTCTTATTGTATTTTGTTTTTTAAAGTGTACTTTTAATTATTAATAGTAAATCATCTATGTTATAAAAGTTTTAATCTCAAAATAATCATATTTATGATGATATATATATTAAGGTATTTTGAATTAATATAAAAAAAATTTTAAAATTCAATAAACTCAATAAAGGAAATTCAATGATCTGTTTCAAGAATAACAAAAATGTAAAATCTATTCAAAAAGATATAAAAAGATGAATTGTGACATTTTCTTTGGCTGAATTCGCTCAATCAAAATAATTTGTCAAAAGAATATTGTCAATTCTATTTAAAACTTATAATGTAGACTTTTGTAATTGATATTAAATTGTTCTCTAAAGTCTAACCTTTTTATCACGTCTCGCTGATACTACAACTTACTCGCGGAAAGCATGCGGCGCGAGACTGGCGAGCGCATTATACACGATGTAGCTCTTACCTTGTCGCTGTCTCGTCCTCGGCTGTAGGCTGAAAAGAGGCGGGAAGCGGCAAAAGCAAGAAAAAGCCAAGCGTTAAATAAAATAATAAGCACTTATATTTCAAGAAATAAAGAGTAAACAATGTAAAGTGGCTACGAAGCCAGAAAGCACGCTCTTAGCATTAAACTAAACTATAGCTTCGAGGGGCTATTCCGCGTTTGTCCCGTGACAAAATATATTTTCCGATTTACGGCTAGCGAGTCGTCGCGGGGTTAAGGTAGCTTGTCCCGGGACAAGACTTCGCGGAAGCGCGGTTGTCCAGCCGGCAGCACCCCATCAGGTCCCAGCTTCCAATCGACACACACACACACTCAACAACACACTCGCGAGCAAGATTAAATAAATGAAATGAGATTTAAAAGCACTAAAATGAGTCGAGACTCGTCCCGCCGAAACATTTCGTTCGTACCGTCTTTCTCTAGTAGAATCAGCAAAATTTATTCAAACTTATCGAATCCGCGATCACGCGTCTATACGTTTTCCCGGCAAGCGAGAGAGTGAGCGTTCGAAAATTGTTGGTGCTCTCCAGTCCCGCCGTAACAGTGTTGTCAGTTCTTCTCCCTTGAAGTCGCAGGGAGGCGGTGGCACTGCACAGTCCCGTACTCGGAGCGGAGCTGTGGCGGTCTTTTCAAATTTGAGGAGCTTTTGCGGTGGATCAGGCCGCAGCGGTGGGTCAGGCCGCTATTACTTTTTACCGCGCTCTACGCTCCTACCGACGGGACGGTCTCGCAGACGCTTGATCGTCACCCTACTCGACTTCACGCCTCCGGAACGCAGAAAAAGCTGATGCCTTCGGTGCCGTGGTAGCTGCTTGTCTCGTACGATGCGCGGCTCTCTCGCTGATGCGATTGCGCGCACACACACTTACCCACTCGCATTCGCTCTCTCTCGTTCTCATACTTAACGCGCGCAGCTGATGAGGCACTGCCGACCTCTCTGGCTTGCCTAGGCGTTGCGTCATAGAATTTCTCTCATAAAATTAAAATTTAGTGCCTTTAAAAAAATAATTTTACAATGATACTTTTTTTTATAAAACATTGAAATATAATATAACAGATAAAATTATTTTTTATGATAGTGTTTTCTTTACATTATAAAGTTTTTCAAAATATTTTATGGCTTATAGTGTTATTATTGCAATTTGTTACGAAAGCCTTTTAAATATAATTCTTTTTTCTAAATTCTATGTAAAATGTGGTTAATTTATTAAAAATTACACTTAAATAAGAAATCAAACGACGAAATATACCAGAAAGCGCGAACCTGAAAGAGATCTCCACCACTAAATCTTTAAGTTACATTTCCGTTTCAAAAATTATGGTTAAAATAATTTAAATTTTTTCATACCACACTTCTAAAATTTAAAACCGCTGCCAAGTCATTGGCAGTTAACTTCCTCCTAACCAATTTATTGTTCCATTATTATCTCGTTTTTATTATTTTATTTTTATATGCTCATTTTATAATTTAATGAAAAGCTAACAAAATTTAAATATAAATTTTGTTATTGGAATATTTAAAGTCCTAAAAAACAAAATTTTTGAAACTCCATATACATGTGACGTCCCGACTTTTTGACGTCTCACTTATTTATTATACAAACGCAGAAAATTATAACAATATATGTATTATCGATTTTTAAACGATAAAAATTAATTTCAAGACAAATACTTTACTGAACCCTATCGCCACAATTATCAAAAAGCATTAACTCAGCATTCATCGCTTTAGTATTAAAAATTGCAAATACAGCTCGGAGAAGTCATCGCGACCAACCAATGGCACACATAAATCTCTCGGACCTGCCTCAATTTCATCATCAAAGGATTGCACAGGTGAAAACCTCA
>JAWWML010033098.1:0-11689 GCA_035047165.1 Ormyrus rosae
CCAATAAAACTAGCTTGGAAATATTGAAAAAATAGCAATTGCAGAATTCATTCCATTTTTAATGCTTTAAAAACATTAGAAAAAACGTTTACATTAATATACGAAAAATGGACACATTTTATTCCCCTTTTATGGCCATTAACTACTTTGCTTTTAAAAACTGGCCATTAATTACTTCAAAAATGTTTTCAGTTTCCACTAGGGAGGTTACAAGACGTAATAAAAATTTGCGAAGGAAAGATGTATTTGAAAAAGCAATGAAATATATAATTCTCAGAATTCCATTGCTTGCGGGAAGCATATAGAAACGTATTACAGATAATCCTACGATGAGCACTGGTTCAACAAAGTTTTGCTGGATGCCAAAATTAGATAATTTCGGTAACTTTAAAAATAACTGCGGCGAGTAAATTCTAAAATACAAATATACTAAAACAAGCCATGTCCACTCGGCCGAATATTTTAGTAACATAATCTATCTGACTCGTTCGAGTAACTTTCGTATGCCGCGTTAAATAAAATGTACGGCGTGTACAGCATTAAAATTATAAATGCATACATATTTACAAATGATAAATCACGTACATCTTATTTTTAATTTTGCTTTATAATTTATCAATAACAAATTTAAACTTGTCGAAATTGGCGTAACATTTCAATCATCAAATATAAGTCAATATTAAGGTTTGAATATATTTAATACGTACGATTTCACATTAATTAAAATATGTTTAATGACATCAAAGCTTTATTTATACAATTCACGTCAATGTTAAAGTACATAAAATTTTATTACGTTTGTCAATGAACAGTATTTACATCAAACTGACGTGAATACTTCCGATCATAATGTTTTTTAATTAAATGTTCACAAAACATTTATTTTTATCTGTGTGCTTTTTACGATAATTTTCACGGTAAAAAATTATAATCGATTGTATTTTTAGAATTTGTAAGTCAACGACCTTCTCAAAAGCAATGAAAGAATTAACGTTCTAAAACCTTTTTTTTTATATATCCTATAATAAAAGATTTTACTCAAATTCAAAGACCTGTTCAAAGAAAAAAAGCCTAAAATTATAGTAAAATTTTCAAGAAAATCAATAAAATCATCGTACAAGAAAAAGTAATTTTCCCGCGATTTCCTTAATTACGAAAGTATAAGCACGTAAACAATCGGCTTTATCCACATACAAGAGAGAAATAAAGGCCGAGAGGCCATTACAAATCCGAAACTGCCAATACAAGTCATTCCGATCGCGCCGTTAAAAATAGTTTTCTTCCTCCCCTGGCGACATAACCAGGCGCATACACGAGACAAAGTATCAATGTCCTCCCTCCCCGCTCCGCTATAAATGTATCCTCCTCTCTCTTTCTCTCTCGCTGCCGCCAGTTTGAAATTAAATTGTCATTTCCCATCAGCGCCGAGTGGAGGAAAGTCAATCCGCTTCCGTTCGGCGCTGCAGCGAGTACAGAGGCGATATTTCGCGTGGATGGCCGCTTTAACGAAAAAAAGAGAGAGCCCCCGAGACTTTTATTTTTTGTCCCGCTCTCCGTTCGTGCGCTTTAAACGGAAGAGGAGTATATAATACCTCTGTCCCCGTAATAAAGTTATGCCCTTTTTGCAGGCGGCATTGTTTAATTCCGATGAATTGATTTTAATTTGATTTATTGAGCGAGCCGAAAACGAGGATTGCATTTGTTTTATTGGACAGTCGCGAGAGGCTATGATTGTTGCGACGAAGTTGTCGTTGCAGTTCGGGGCGATGGTTGATTTTTGTCAGGTGTAGGTAGAAAGCTTTGCGGTGGCTCGTTTTAATGTCAAACCCGACTGATGTGCGGAGTAAAATGTCGATCTCGACAAGGAACATTCGGAACTTTCTTATAGCCAATTGAAAAATGTTTGATGAGCAATTTTTTGCAAAAGTTTCTTTTAATTTAAAATAATTAAATTTAAAAATCTTTACTAATCAAATGGTGTTGATTAATAAGCAGTTGCAGTGTTGCAAATATTTTGGGAATTTAAAAATAATTCTATATTGTACAGCAAACTGCACCTAAAATTGTTTAAATATTGAAAAAGATCTGAATAAAAATCGATTTTTCATTAAATTCTCCTTTATTCTCTCAACGCATCAAACAAATATAGACGGCTGTTGTTTGTTTTATTGAATATTGTTGAATAAAATTTATTAATCAATTTCGTATTCAATAAAATTTATAAAGGAAATATCTTAGATTTACGTGTCAATAGAATTTTACGCAAGAAATATTAATCACATCAGATATTTGATTATTTGAACGAACGCAGTTTGAAAATAATTTCGATTGTGATTTAAAATGCAAAAAAATTGATACGAATTGATTGTAAACCGAACATAAAATATTTATTTACGTTTGTTCCTTTATAAACGGTATATACATAGATCAAAACAATTTGCGCAAGTAACGTAATCCGAATCGTAAATCATCCCTTATTCACGTTTCATTTCCAAAACAAAAAATCAAATCTTTGACCTTCCGTATCTACATCCCCTTCGAGTCTCTTCCATTCGGCATCTCGCAAACAAATCTTCAAAACTCTCGTAAAACAGAACGCCTCCAAGTCCCGTAAACCCCCGCTGCACTCCGCTATCGGTTCCCTAATCTCTAACAACCATAACCTTACCAAACGAACGAGACGCCCCGGAAGCGCAAAAAAAGAGTCAAACTGCAAAACCGACTCTCTCGGACTCGGTACCGATCGCAGAATAGAATCGAGCGATCCGTACAAATATACAGGAAAGGACTCGGAAACTAATTCTCGCTCTCGGCTATATAGGGAGTTTTTATCCGTTTAAACCGGAGGCGTCCCGGCGCCATTATTTTAATTGCCGCCATCAGCGGAACGACTTTTGGCCGAGTCCGAATAGAGCCGCGGGGGAGACATTATTACTCGGGATCCCGATCGTACAAAGTGCGAAGGGATATATAGGGGAGGGGGGCGGCGGTGGCAAAAAGGGGGGCACACCCGCGATCTTTGACGCCGGAAACCGAATTACAAAAAAGTGCAGGGACAGAGGAGAGAGAGGGACCTGGAGGACGAATTTTCGAGAATTGCATTATATGGACCGAACGAGCTGCAGATCCTTCGACGCGATAGCCTAAGATTGGGTTAGTGGCGCAAAGTAGAGGGATAATGGAACTTTTTAGTTTTTTTTTTTCGTTCGCCGCGACCCTTTCGCCGGACGCGCGCTGCCGCTGACGAATTGTCGAGTGAGCCTTTATGACTTGCTGCTCGAATTGATTTTTTTTTTTTTTTTAAGGGAGATGGACACGAAAATGTTAAATTCGATTGCGCTTTGAGGAATAGTTTTTTGTAGAATGGTTTTAATATTGAGCAACTTGTTTTGTTCGGATTAAAATTAGTTTACTGATTTATAATTGTAAAGTTTAAATTTCGAGCTTAGAATTTTGCATCCTAAGGTAAAAGTCCCACCGTCCAAATTTTCATGTACCACTAACTGGACGTGATACAAAGTATTTGAAAAATTAAAAAAGTAGTTAATAAAAAAATTTATATTTCTGTTCAATGCTTAAGAATTAAAAATAAATAATATTTTAATATAATTTCACATGAAACTTTAGATCTCTCTATTAAAAGCAAGATTAGATTAGAACAAATTTTTAGGTTAGGAACTTCATCGCGATAGGGTACATATTTTAGTCCCGGTCAGTTATCGGGCGAATATTCGTATTCACGTACCAATTCATAGACACTAAAAATTTCAATAATAAAACAGTTTTAGTGCAAAATTTTCTATGTTTAAATAATCATAAATATATTATTCATTATGTGAAAGCTTAAAGTGTGGACAAAAACTTTACATTATATAAATTGTCAGCTTAAACAGATCGCCTCTGACCCTTAAGGCTACACTTAGTCAACCTATGGAAATCTCACTAATTCGACTGCCCTGACTTTAACTTATTATTTATTTATTTAAAAAACAATTTAAGTATACAATATTTACACAAACAAAAACTTATTAATCAACAATTATAAATAGGTAAAAGTAACCTGTTTCTTCTACTTATATTGCATGCAATAAAATGAGTTTCCTTCAGTGTCCAGTATTAGGACGCGTGCACTATTCAGGACGTTTATCTTAAATCTATTTTCTTTAATTAAGCTAATTTGAGAAGAGCTATTATTAACTAATTAATTATGTTTATCAATTTGCGATAATCGTAACTTACTATCTCCATGAGCCGGAAAAGAAAATGTTCTTAGAAGTATAAGTAGATAACAATATTACATTTTGACTGTAAATAATTTCGCTTTTATCTTTCTTTTTATGTAACCAATATTGATATGCATTGATATGCATCCCGTCGGAGTACATATCCTTGTTTGAAAGCTTGATGTCGGCTTTATTTCGAGTACATGTGGCGTCGCCTTTTACGTCGTAATGGATTTGCGCCATAAGGGAAAAATAAAAGCTGATAAATGTATGTGATTTAAATTAAAATTTTAACTCGATTTTGTATCACAATCCGCCAAATACTCGTAACGGAGGGAATCGTGTAAATATTATCGAATTAAATTGTCGAACGAAGGAATAAAATTAAAAAATTCGCGTGTTCTTTTAGTATATATATTATTTCCATCGAAATGCGTTGATGTAAATTTTACAACCGAATGTTTTTGTTCGTAATTAGTTGTTAAAAAATTTATGTCAATTATTATTGTAAAATTGAATAAAGCTTGAAAAGATTATCATATCAGATACGAGTCAGAGATAAAAATGTTTGAATACCAAGAAATAAAAAATGATCCAAATAGTTTATGTACTTGCAGAGAATAATTTAATTGATTTGAAATTAAACAAGGTATATGACTAAAATCCTTGTGTAATGCTTCCCAGAATTATTGAAAAGTTAATTATTGTAAAAATAAAGAAGTTTTACATCATAAAATTTCAATGATTGCCAAATAAGATTTCCAACCATCTACAGTTAATTAAAAACTTTGAAATTAATTAATCTCTCCGTCGTTATACAATTTAAATTATTCAAGACTTATTCAAAGATATATATAACATAAATACATATCAGTTTTTAAGTAATAAGTAGTTATAAAATATTACCAAAATACTATCTTATAATTCTAAAGTATTAGTTTTTGGTTAGAATTTAATCTTTTAATATTTCCGTTATAAATCTACCCTCATCAAAATATAATAATTGAACTATTTTCTGGAATAAGCCTGTATCCTGTTTTCATAATGCAACAACAAATAAATAATTTCCCGTAAGCGGCTTTTCATTTTCACAACCTGAATATCAAAATACATTAACGTAAGACGTAATCCCGGTGAAGAGTATATAAATTTATTTCCGTACCTCATCCCTCTCGGCTCATCCGCTTCCAGATGCAGATTTATTAATACTCCCTCTTACAAAACGTGACTGTACCCCCGTAAGATTTGTATCAGTATTTATATAACCAACGGCTCAGTCGGCAGAATATCCCGGCTAACAATCTGTTCCCAGTATCTAAGAGCCATAACAATACCGAAAAGCTATGGAATATTCAACCGAAATAAAAAAAAAAGAACGGACGGAAAGAGGAAAAAAAGAGTACGCGACGAACAAAGGAACGTGGACGTAGACGAGAGACAGAGCGAAATAGAGAGGGAAAGAGGATGAGCCGGAATAACCGTCGCACAGGATATTGTCTGATCGGCTTTGGGTGTCATTCCGCCGGCCGATGAAAACGCGAGCAGCGCTATTTGGAAAATCGCTCGGTCCAGTTCGTGTCGTTTAAAAGCTCCTGGAAACTTCCCTCTGAATCTCTCTCTCTCTCTCTCTCTCTCCCTCTCTGTCGCTCATTCTCTAATTCGTTTCATAAAGCGATGAAGGAGAGGGAAAAAGGTATAGGCCGATGATGGAGATTTTTCTGTTTTATTTCGCTTTCCGTTTTTTTTTTCTCTTTTTTTTTTAAAGTATGGCTGAAGTACTCGACCTAATCGTTTCGCTTTTAATTTGAATATATTTCAGGGCGCCTCGTCACCGCGTGGGAAAAAGTGCCTGGTGCGAAAATAAGCTAACCTTTTTTTGTTGGTTCTTTTAACGAATAAATTTAAAGTAAATAAAAGTTGGCTTCGAATGTTGTGTCCTATCCGTTAAAGCGAAATAGTAGATTTGTTTTATACGCATAAACTGTTACTAGCCATGATAGGCGACATTTTTTTAATCGTTTATCTTTCTCAATTATTGTTTGTTTACCTGAATTTAGAGATTTTATTAAATTAAGTAACTAGAATCTACACTTCAAAAATTTAAGATGTGTGCATTGAAATTAAGAACTTTTGCGTATATTTTATATAATATAACTACGCAATCATGTCTGCGCATGAATTTGGAGAACTCACAATCAGTAGTCCAATCGTATCAACCATTATTATTCTAGCTTTGGGTCACATGATTTGGGAATGACTTGAATTGTCAATTCGTGCCTTATTGTTTAGCTGTACGTTTAAATAAATATATTTAGAACTCTGATAGAAAATTAACCATTTGGATGGACAATAGTTGACTAGATGAATTTACTTTAAAATAAAACAAATTTAAAACTATATATATGAATACTGTGGTAAAATATTGATTTTAATTTGTTCTTCATATTTGATCATTTTTATGTTATACGAAATTCTATGACTAAATAACGATTGCAGTTCATATATTGCAGCTATTTTTCATTCGAAGACATAAACTCATTAAACCTTTTTAAATATTAGCATTTATATTTATTTTTTCAAACGAACAGTATTCATTGTTTGATTCTTTTATTGTATTTGAAAATAAGCATAAAAGTCCAATATTAATAACACCGAATTGCTTTTAAAAAGGCTATGCTATTTCTTCATTTTATTTTATTTTAAAATATAGCTTTATTCCATTCGCAAAATGCCATTTACTAAAAAGTTCGAATAATTTTTAAGTGCCAAAACCTTTTGTCAGTATAAAATAATTATTCACTATTTTAAGCTTTAATGCAACCTTTTTACTAAATGCATACTGTAAGGGGGTAATTTTTTGAATAATAAAATTCTTATTATTTTTATTTAGCCGTAGGAAATTCTTTCGTTCCGACTTATAGCGCTTTATTTGAAAAATAACCAATAATTTTTAAATATTTTATCTCTATTCCAAAGTATTGTATGTCGAGTGTATTGATGTAAGAAAAAGTAAAACGAATGATTTTCTCGGCATTCATTGTTGCAATATAAGGAGCTAAATTTCCAGTTGAAAGGTTTCTTTAACTAAAGATTTCTGTCAAAAGTAAAAAAATAATTCACGCAAAATGAATTACTATTTTAATGAAAAAAATTGCATTTCTCAATTTTCACTTTATAAAATTATCTTCACGTACATATACTTAAAATCATATGTAACATAAGCCCTAATACTTTGTTATACATTTTTAACATAAATGGGTTATCGTTTTCGTTAAAAAAAAAAAAAACAATAATTTCAAATAAATTGAACCCGAGTAGGGAGCCATTATTGTTGCTCTTTTTGCGGTGTAACAATACAGCGAATATACACGATACGCCTTTTAAATGTATGCAAATAGAAACCGGTCGTACAGCGATGCCGCAATAATGCGTTTAATCGTTTGCTTTTTAATCAATAAAAGTATCTCCACTGAAAAATTCGAGTTATCGGTTATTTTATCACAATTTTAAAATCCACTCTGCTTTATTTCCGTAACTTACTAAATTAATGTTCCATTAATCATCTTACTTTCGATTATTTTACTTTACCAAGTTCTATCGCAGTTATATATATATATATATATATACGGTAGAAAGCTCTTTTAAAATATGCTTTGAATATATACCTGTACGTTTTAGAGAATCGATTCAATTTCAAGATGAATCAAAATAATGCAGGCTGAAAGCACCTTTTATGTCCATTGATTTTACTTTTCGATAAACCCCCGGTCGACTAAATCTCACCCTTCGCCAAAGTTATATGTTTCTAAAACCCATAAACCTTCAAATCCAAACGAAAAGCGGTCTACTAAATGATTGCGTAAACTTTTTTAAAGCAGATTTGGGGTTCGAAAGAAATAGATTCTATTAATAAATTTTTTTCCAACGTTGAAAGCTGTGCTTTATTCTATAAATAAAAGAAGAAAGTGGACGCCTAAATTTACATTCATTTTATCATGGTAATGTAAGTTAAACAGGTTCATTTAAAATTTTAAATAAGAAGCTTATAATATTTATAAAATTGTTAGAAACTTTAGGAAAAAAATCAGATTTATATCGTAAGCTAGTCATCGCAAAACTTCTTTTCCTCCGCCGTAAAAGTCTAAAGACCGACTTTTGCGATAAAAAAAAACTTTCATTTTTCCTCCCAAACGAGGCGGAAAAATGACGCGAAAATCCGGAAAATCTTCCGGACATCGAACGGGGAAAATCGTCGAAACAAATATCCCGGACGCGAATCCCTTCCGCAAAATCCATTTGCGAAAGTTTTTACGGTCCTCGCAGCTGCTTATCTCCGCGGCGCGCGTTTCCTCTACCTCCGCGCTCCAGATTCATCAGCATTCAGCGTCGCAAAACGACGAAACAGAAAAAAAAAGAAAAGAGAAGAGAGAAGAAACGGAAAAAAGCCGCCGTGTGTATATTCTTATTCCGGCGGATCTCGGCGCTTTTTAGGGCCAATAAAAAGCCGAAGGACAAACGTAGCCGCGAAAATAATAAAAAAAAAGAAAAAAATAGCAGTAGGAGCTCCGCAGCGCAGAGAGAGAAATGGAAACTGCCGGATCGCATCTCGCACGTGACGCGCCTCGGCGTTACGCAGGAAGAATGCCCGTGGCTCTCGATAATCTACGGCGATTCAGTCGACGTACGAACGGCGCATTTCCTATCTCCCCGGTTATATCCGGGGCGTATCCTACTCCCTAAATCGCTCTTCTTATCGTTCTCCGCGCGCGCGCGCGGCTCTGCGGAGTAAGGGACTTTTTTTTTTTACCGGGGGTTACGCTTCCTCTGCGGGAGGGAAAAAAATTGAAAGCGTATCTCGCGAGATGCGTGCTGATTTTAGCGCGGCGGCGAGACTTGAGGCGCAGCCGGACTGGATGGGTTCGGGTGGCGGCGCTGATTGGTGGGTGGCTCGGTTTTAGTTTGGTTATCGTTTGGAATGAATGCATCTTTTTGGTAGTCTATTATTTGTGCAATCGCAATTTTCAGGTTCACAAAATAATTTATTTCATATTTTGAACGTAATCCTGAATGATTCAGTTTTCATTTATGCATATAGTTTTTAAAGTATTTTTAAGCTATTCAATTAAACATTTGTAGCACGTCTAACTGAAAAAATTTACAACACAGTGAGGCTTCAATTTTTAGAGGAATAGGGCTTGATTTATTAGTGATTTTGATTCAGGAAGAATTTCGATTTTAGAGAGAGTCTCTATTTTTTACAGTTTATTTAAGTCTTGGGAAAATATATTTTGCTTTCCTATAAATTGTTTCATTTGCAGTAAAAAAATTCAATATCTAAATTGATTTATACCTGCCTATATATACTCATAAAATAAATGGCTTTGCTGGTGTTGGAAATATAACTATGGATTGCACATATAAAACTAAAGTACTATAAATTGCAAGTACGTTTAGAAACAGTGCTAAAAGCGGGAAAAAATATTAACTCACAGAAAATAAATCAGTAGCCTTAAAGTAAATTAAAGGTTTCCCATCTTTTCTTTTTGATGCGAAAAATTCATAACTTGTCCCTCGTGAATGGAAATCGACTACATTTTTAGACTGTAAAGCAGAAATGATAACAAAAATCGACTAAAAATGTGTTCAGTTTAGACCGATTAATATATAAAATATTTTGTGATACGTTTAACAGGTACTTAATGTTCTTAATATATGACAAATGTATATATACTACCATATATTTTATAAATTCATTACAATATTCAATTTCCAATCGGCTAAAATGAAGTTATTTACAAAAAAATAATAATATCTCAACGCGATAAAATTCAATCGAATCCCTATCATTCTCAACGCCGAATCCCGCCCTTTTAATTGACTCATTCCACCGGAGTTCCTCCCCCCCCTCCCCGAAAGTCCCATCTCAGCGAAAACAATCGGCACTTATTATCTCCCGACTCCTAAAAAGCCGCCTTCCCCGCCCAGTCCGCGTACCAATTAATATCCATCGACTACTTTCGCTCGCCCTTATCTCCCTTCGGGATTTTTCGGGGTGTTAACCCCCTCCCGCGGTACTAAGTCGCGCGTTCGAACTAAATCAAGATTTAATCGAATAATTCGCTCGCGATCTAATGGCGCGTAATAATCTCGCGGAGGGTGGCGGACGAGGATCTAAGGCGAGCCCTGCGAATGATCTTAGCAAGACCCTCCCGGAGATATATGCGTCGTTTCGGCTTAGCTGCTGGGGGGCTGGGGGGGTGAATGCCGGATGCTAAGGGTTTTATTTTTTTTTTAGATTTTTAAGGGTTACAGTCGGAGAGCTGCGAGGATGTAAATGAAGGGCTTTTGGGCAATGGTCGTGGGATTATTTTAGAAGCGATCGTTTTGGTGGTTGAACCGGGAGAGGATTGAAGAAATAGTTTTTATTTATTATGATAGATAGTTTCTTACAAAAAGCAATAATAATTGAAGAAATTAAATTAAACTGGATAGACGCAAAAGTGGCTGATATATTCATTAATAATAATAAAAACCAAGAATACTAATTATGAAATGCCGACATTATTAAAATTATAAGCACTATATTACTTGGAATAATATATAACTACGAGCAAGAAAGGTAGTAAACACAATGCAAGGAATTCTTCAGAAACTGACTAAGGTAAGACAAAAGAGATTAATGCGAAGACGCTTATTGCCTGCTCCTTAAGCTCATACACTTTGTGCCTGGGTATTATAATACAAGACAATATTAATAATAAAGTTTCTTCTAATCGCAATTTAGAAAAAATTTCAGTGTCGCATATTAGTTCTATTATTCGTTCCTTATTATTTAATTAAAAAATGTATATTTATTACAGTTCTACAAAATTTTTCATCAGTTTAAAGTATGAAAACACTGGCAAACTAAACGAAAACCTTTTCACTTTGCTCTTATTAACTTCAAGATATAATTAATAGGACTCAGATGCTACAAATAACCAGTAGTTACCTAATAAATAAATCGCCCAGAGTAAATTATTTAAAGAAACAACAAGCTCGAATCTACAAGTGCATACAAGACGCGAAGATAAGTGTGCGCCGCACTCATGCACGTCTTACCATACCGGAATTGTTCTACTGAAACGATAACACAAGACGAATTTACTACGGCACTCCGGCCTTGTCTGATTATACTTGTTAATTCGAGAGTTTCCAAGATAACAAACCTGGAAACAACATCTTTTCCCGGTGCAGCAGAAATTACCGCATAACTCGAGCCCCCCCCCCCCTCCCGTCGAAGGTAAACACGAATTAAAATAATCAATGTTGAGCCGCGGCGCCTAATCGTTTCCGTCAAAGCCCGGAAAGCTGATTAAACTTTTCGCAAAGTATATATCGGCTCGCCGTAAAATAGTATATTACGCACCTAGGGAGGTAAAGTATTGGTAAGCTCATAGCGCGTGTAAATTGACTCCCGAGCCGAA
>JAWWML010033130.1:0-11682 GCA_035047165.1 Ormyrus rosae
CGACTTTTCTCACCTAGGACAGGAGGTTTTTCAGGCACTGACATTCAGCACGTCAACAGGGAATTCAAGGTATGTTAAATATTCAACTACGCCTTACAAAAAGCATTCATGAAAGATTGCAGAAAAACTCCACACGAAATTTATGAACGTTTAAATAAAAACCTCATGCGAAGATTCTCACGCAGACTATTTTTAATCTTAATTTGAAATAATCCTCGGAATCTTCCAGTAAGATTATCTTAATCAATCAGTAGCACTTTCATTCAGAGTTTTATTAATCTTTCAAATAAGATTACCGTTAGTTTACTGTCAATTTTTGAAGGGATAAAAAGAGTATATATGTTGATAGATTACCACGAACGTACTGTAGCATTAGAAAAGCTTTTATTCCTATATTCTACGAGCGTAACAAATTACAGTAACCTTCCAATAAATATTCGGCTTCACCTTTCAAGAAGCATTCATGGAAGTTTGCAGGTAGATTCCGTACGATATTTATGAAAATTTGATTAAAAATCTCATACGGAGATTCCCACGAAGGTTATTGCTAATTATAAGATTCGACATTTTCCCGAACCTTTCTGCAAGATTGTCTTATCTTAATCAATCAGGCGTACTTTCATTGAAAGTTTCATTAATCTATCAAGTAAGATTACCGATAGATTACTGTAAATTTTTAAAGAGATAAAAAGAGTATGTTCGTTAATAGATTAATACGAACATTTTTGTAGCATTACTGGAAGCTTTTTCTTTTATAGTCCACTGAAAGCGTGCGAAAAGATAACGTAACAGATTCCAGTGCTCTTCCAATGAACGTTAGATACCTTGCAAGAAGTATTTACGTAAGATTGCAGGATGACTCCTTACGATATTTATAAAAGTTTGAACAAAATCCTTATACGAAGATTCTCATGCAGACTGTCTTCAATCTTAAGTTGCAATATTCCTCCGAATTTTTCTCCAAGATTATCTTAAGAGGTTAGGTACACTTAGAATTTCTATTCCTGCAAATTGCTTTCCACCAGGCTTCCGTTGATGAAGATGGCCGTTATGGTTCTGGAGTGAACGACCCAATATAAGTTGAAAAAAAAATTTAAATCAATATAAATCGTACTCAAAACTTTTTTTTCGAAACGACATTTTCTAAGTCGGTGTGCACGATATCTCGATAATGGCTCAAACGATTGCTACCAAATATTAACCACTTGTTTACAACATCATTCTGATGTACTTGAACGATCGATATTGTAATTTAGATTTTTTTCTTTTTTTTATAGTCGAAAAATGAGCTATTTTTTACCGAAAAAATTTCGAAATACGAATTTCCTCTTCTAACATGCGCCATTTTCTCAAAAATTAATATTTTGAAAATTTGTTTCATTCAAGTACACAGAAATGTTATTATTTAACTAACCTCACTGGATTTTTTGTTTAAGATGATCCAGTCTTGAGTTCTGCTCTGCTCTGCAGTCTGCTGCACACCGCGAAACACTTTTTTTTGGAATTCTGGGAAATCAGCTACAGTCGCGTCATTTGTGGCAATTTTTGCTTTAAAACATTTTTAAAACTTCCTCAAATGATAATTATTTGAACTAAAAATGTTTGTTATTAAATAATAAAACCCGTTGCCACAAAAAATTCTCAAAGAAACTGTTTTCTTTTCCTCTTCTAAGTGTACCTAGCCCCTTAAGGTAGACATGTATCTTAAGAAAGTATATTTACTTTACTTGACCAGCACAACGCTGACTGTATTTGTTTATATTATACAATAAACTTTATTACAATACAATACAACACAAGTAGATGTAACCGTTTAAATTATAAATAAATATACTTGATTTAATTGCATTGGAAAGATTAAAAATTAAAACTGTAAAATAAAATTTTGTGAGTTATAATAAAATTAAAGAGTGAGAATTTGTATTAGTGTTAATTGTCTAAAGGACCCCGCAGCCACCTTATGGAAATTGAATTTCGGTGGAAATAGTTGACTTTTTGTTACACTCTATGACATCCTGATCAAAAGTGTCAATAGACACAAAATCTAAAAATGAACAATTTTCAAAATTTAGGGATGTTAAGAATCTGGATTAACATTGCGTAAAGTCTCTATACATATAGATATATTGAACTGCGCCAAATTATGCACAATTAAATCATGTACAATATTTAAGTGCATAAACAACCAACACCATTCGATATACGTGCAAAAGATAATTCTCGACTTGTGTGATTATCACCGTCGCTTCGCTTGGGCGACAAACTCGCACTCTGGTGAGAATCACCTCTTTCGCACTAGAATCAAAACGTACTTTTTTTTTGACATTTACTAAAATTTTGTGCAGTTTCTTTAGAATACTGTGCATTTTGCAGCAATATTTAAATGAAAATTAAATCGTAAATAAATAATTTTTAAGTAAAATAAAAATTATTCTGTGAATAACGTATTTATATAAAATCTAAAAATGTAGACTTACATTGTGTTTCATAGAATCTTCTCCTACTTGACTTAGGGACGGAGATTTTTTATCTTTTGATATTCGCCATCGTTGAAGATCCATTTCCGATGCAACGCCGGGAAAAACTTTTGAGTATTTTGCAGCTATAAACAATAAACATTAATTAATTATTGATTAATATTATTTTTTACCTACACTTTAAGATTATCATAGCTTACTACAAAATTTAGATACAACTATTGTAGGATTTGCAAGTAAAATATTTAAGAATATTTTTAAATATATAAACAGGATGTTTGAAAAATATATGTTGAACAGTAATCCATTGAAGAAAATCTGAACTTTTACATACATTAATAATAATGGGCAGAAATGAATCGGTGAAGGTGTGATAAATAAAACAATCAAATACGCAGAGAAAACAGAATCAAACTTGACTCGGGTGAACAACCGGGTGAAGTGTACTCTTTATTGAAATAAAATGTTTCGCCAATCGAAATTGCAGTTCTATTTAAAACGGTGAATGTGTATTCGGGTAAAAAAATGATTAGTAAACAATATCGTTTGAAATGGTAATTTATTGAAAGGTATAAAAAACCTCCACTCAGTGAATGGAGGAAAAAGCCGATTTAAAAATTAATAATTAAGCTAAAACAGAGTACTTAATACAAATTATAGAATACAAAAGGTCCCTTACACACAAATGTTAACGGAGAGCGTTCTCTTACCGTTCAGCCATGTAGGATTCTGTCGCAGTATAAAAGTGAACTGGGGTCTAAAGTGGAACGAGACTTCCGCATTACCCCCTACACTGCGTCGCAACCCCAACATCTTGGGAACGGGAACAACAGCCTTTGCCACGGAAGGCAGTCATTGGTCACAAATGCCGCTCGGGAAGCTCCTTAGAGCGCAGGAGATGATTTCAACAAAGCTTCTTTACCTTGTCTACTATTGCGTCCGATTTAAGACAGTGCCGTGACACACGGCTTCCGCTGCGCTACACACAAACTCTACTTACGACGGTGCCGTGAGACAGTGCCCGTTTCACCCCACAAAAATTCCACGTAAGATAGTGCCCTGGTACACAGACCCGGTTTACCGCGTACAAATTCTGTTCCTCCAACTAGCTCGCACCGGTCAAGCAATCGTTGACGTCCTCAGCCTCGAGAAGAAGTCAAGGCGACGAGAAAAGCCTCACGCTTACAAGACTGACGCTACAAGTATTCGAAAACTAATGAAATAACTGGGCGAATATTCGAGGGACAATTTGAATTGTGACGGGCATCGTCACAAGAAATAGTAAACATTCAAATTTATAAACTTCGCGCCCGTGAGAGAGAGTGAGTGGCGCGGCCGTCGGTCTCTCGGCGCGCTGCGCCGGCGCAGTGAACAATGGAGTGAGAGAGAGAATTGACGCGTAGAAATGTGTAAATCTCCTGCGCGAGATATAATTAGAATTTATGAACGTACGTGCATGTGCGTACGTAGGGATAAATTGTGGATTTTTCGGTGCCGACTATAGTTGCAAGTCGGGCCGATTAAAAGCGAAAATATCGAAAGGATGAGTGAGTGAGTGAGAGAGCGACACCGGGGACGGACTAGTTCTCGCCGGTGATTGGCTGCCGCAATTCGGCAACGTCGAATCTCGCGGTTCGAACCTGCAGCGCCAAGCAGTGTTCGCTGACCCGCTCGAGAGAATAGACGTGTTTCAGTGTAATCGAGGTGTCATTGTGAGAAATCGAGAGAGCAAGTGTGCAAAGTGGAAACCGTAACCTTTCTACACCGAATTGTTCTACACGCAAAGTACTCCAGACACTTTTTGAACACAAAAATATTGTGTACAATGTGGGGAGTACTTGCGTGTAGAACAATTCAATGTAGAAAGGTTACGGTCTCTGTAAAGTGTGCGAGCATCGAGAGACGTCCATCCTGATCGCCAACCTGACAGGAGTCAAGTCATTAACTTTGCGCCCGAGAGCGAGAGAGTGCCCGCGAGAGAGATTGATTGATTGATTGAATTCGTTTATTTTGCTAAGGTTCAACGATAACAACGCAACAGAAGATGATAAAATTAAAGTTCGCAATTTTTGAAGTTTTTACGCGCTAGAATTCGCAAATAATTTAGAGTAGATAAGTCGCAGGACTACCGCAAGAAGGTGCGTATCGCAATACAAGTGAGATGAATAGGTATATTTGCAATTTACAGTGGTATTTCGATAATTCGTAATATCACAGAGTACAAATAAAAATAAAAATAAAAATAAAAATAGGAATAAAAATAATTCGTAAGTGGTGAGAACGCAAGCACTACTGCTTTCGTTTCGCTGAGCGACATTTATGTTAACGCAAGGAGCATTTAGAGTATAATTAGCCGCCTGACTCAGCTTGCTTATCGAACAGGTAATTGTTCAACGCAGATTTAAAACTAATGAGCGTCGGCATTCGTCTCAACTCGGCTAGTAAAGAATCCCACAATTTCATGGCCTGCAGGCTGAAAGACTTTTCGTAGGCTACAGTTCTCGGGGTCGGTAGATCAAACGACGAGGAACTGGCAGCTGTGTACGTTCTGAGTGAACGACGGACGTCAGGGTTCGATTGGGGGAATAGGGGCACCAAATAGCTAGGTCTTTTGCTGCTAAGTATCTTGTAAGTAGCGACAGCCATAAAATACTTCCGTCGAGTAGGAATTGTATGCCAATGTAGCTTCCGGAAATATTCACTTAGAGATGCGTCTTTCTTGAGCTTGTAGATAAAGCGAATCAAGTGGTTTTGGAGCCGCTGGAGCTTTAAATCGAGATAGCGTGAGAGATCGCAGTACACTAGAGAGGCGTAGTCGAAATATGGAAAAATAAGTGCAGTTACTAATTACTTTTTTAAACTGTGATTGAGGATATTAGCACGAAAGCGCAGTCTCTTGAGTACACCGTGGATCCTCGAACTAACTTGCGTAATATGAGCATTCCAGCTTAGGTCGTTTGTTAATGTGACGCCAAGATTCCTGACAGATTCTACGTGTGGAATCCACTGTCCATTTATCACTACAGGTGGCAGAAGAGAGTGATCAATTTTCGCTAGGTTTTGGTGGGATCCAAAAACAATGACGCTGCTCTTAGCAAGGTTCAGCTGGAGGTGGTGCGCCTCAGCCCAGTCGGCGACACATTGGGCGTCTTCATTCAGCAAATTAATGAATGCAGGCAACTCATTGCGCTTGCATTGCAAATAGATTTGAAAATCATCTGCAAATAGCATGCAGGTGTTGGCGCAGAACTTAGGCAATTAGTGATGCTGTTTATGAGAATCAAGAAGGCCACGGGGCCGGGGCTAGAGCCCTGAGGGATGCCGCTTGTAAGCCGGATATAATCAGATTTTGAGCCTTGCTGATCGAGGATCGCCTGGGATCGTCCCGAAAGATAGGAAAAAACCAAAGAATGGAATTGTCAGAGAAATTGAGGAGTCTCATAGCGTGAAGTAGAGTAGAATTCTTTGCGAAAGTCGAAAAGGAGCAAAAGAGTGAGCTGCTCCGACTCAATGCCTCTCCTTATGTCCTCAGTGATCTTTATGAGCGCAGACTGTGTACTGTAGCCTTTTCTGAAGTCTGATTGAAAAGGTGATAGAGCTTCTGAAAATTCAAGAAATTCAGCGAGCTGAGCTGTGATAAGGTTATCGAATAACTTCGCAAAATGTGAGAGATTTGCTATCGGTCGAGTGTCCGAAGGTGTAGATGGTTTTGCGATCTTGTTGAGAGGTACAACTAAGGATTGTTTCCAGCTATCAGGATAGACGGCAGTGCGGAGGGACGTATTGAAAATGTCGGTTAGGTGCTTGCATATGAATGGCAAGACATCCTTAAAATAAGAGAGAGCTAGGTCGTCCGCGCTGCGACCTCTGCGTTTGGAGAAAGTAGTAGCAGCTGTCAAGAGAACTTGTGAGTACTCTAACGGGCGTATGATAAAGATCGGCGCATTGTGGTCAAGAGCTATGTACAGGATTTCCTCGAGCTCATCCGGCGTGCAGAGCGGGTGCACGGTAGCTACAGAGGCATAATAATTATTTAATTCAGTCGCCTCGAAAGTTGCCAAAGAAGAGTTGGGACGATCGCCGGTGATTCATAGCTTTGACAGGAAAGACCACTTCTTGGCAGGGCTTTCAAATGACTGGATCTTGGTAGCTAGATACTGGTCGCGCCCTGCTGTAATGTCCTGCTTAATTTTCTTCCGGGTAGCCTTAAATTGTGCCAAAAGTGTGGAGCTGTTGCATTTCTTGGCCTTGGCATATAATCTATCTCGCTGTTTGCAACGATCGCGCAGTTGTTGGTTAAACCAGGGAACTGGTTTCTTGCGAAAGTGCCGCTCGGTGTACGGCGCCTGAAGGTCTAGAAGAGTAATGGAAGTACTCTGAAAGATCGATAACATAGAGTTAACATCATGATTGACGCAGGCTGCGAAGTCAGAGGCTTCGATGATGCCTTCGAAGTCTTTAGAAAACTTGGTTGGCGAGAAATTTCTAAAATCACGCATGCGAGAGAGAGAGAGAGAGAGAGAGAGAAAGAGAGAACGAGAGCAGCCCAGCTTCGCCGTTGGCAATCGGGACAACGGACTCCAAGACGCGGCAGCTTGCGCCCGAGAGTGAGAGAGTAGGAGCCGAGCGTTTCGTTGATCGGGTCAAAGGTAGGGCCCAGCTTCTGATTGCGTTCCGCGAATTCTCTTAGATGTTCTTTGTCTGAGCCAGCGCGCGCGACGGCATGCGAGCCGAATAGTGTCCGAGAGAGAAAGAGGAGAAAAGAGTTAGCGCGCGTCCGTGGATTTAGATTTCGATTGTTGCACGAGTGTGAAAAATACTAGATTTCGCGTGCGCCGTGAATTTCGCCCGTAGAGTGTGAGTGTGAGAGAGATAAACCGAGCTTGACAGCGGAGTCAAGCATAAAACGAGCAGATTGGTTGTAATTTCGCGGTTAAATTCTTGTTTCCCGGCAAGAAGAGTTCGGCGGAACTCCCTTTTGAGACGAAATCCTAGCGCGAGTATATTTTGTAAGAAAATCGGAAATAAATTGTTTGTGCCCATGGTACGGGAAATTTAAAATTGTGTAATTTTATTTAATAATAAAAACCACGTCACAGATTAAAAACAACGAAATGCCTCTGATAGATTTTGCATAGAGAAAATAAAACTATATTTATTGTTCTAACATCTGCACCCTATCGCCTAGTTACATCAACGTTTCCCTCTCGGAGTGGGGTAAAGCGAAGCGTCGCGCGTCTTGCTTCGTGAGCCGCGCCGTCAGTTTTTTATTTCATACATACAAAGCATCAATAATCACAAGATATGAAAATTATCCGCACCGAACGGTCTCTCAAATACTCGCGAGACTAAGCACTTATCTTTTAAGGTTTTGTGCAGCGCAGCACATAAGGGTGTAGTCGCAATTCAACCAAAAGTGTCGCGATTCAAAACGAGTGGTCGTGGCGTCGAAGTCCGTAAAAATGAATGCTGGCTCCTTAGTTGGCTGACGCCGAGGTGACTGTTTTCTTATTTAATTAGTCTTTTAGGATACCTGAATACTATATTAACGAGACGAATTTTAGAATACACTTACCCTTTCGGGAATACGAGCCTGTTTCAGTGTACGTCCGCTTGTTTCGAGAGTTAGTACTCAAGTAGATCGAGCTGCTAACTTTTAAAACATTTGTTTAAAACTTTCCGTCTAACGGTTCCGATTTCCAATTAGGCGCGCCCTCTAGACGCGATGGGAGGATATCGCGTTGTAATCGTTACAACCTTAGTGTTAGAGTCGATTGAACCGTGGAATAGAAGGGACGGTTTGCACTTCGATCCACGGAACAACAACTTCGTTTCACCAAAGAGAGGGCGGTCCCGGTCGTGGCAGAAGGAAGGCTGCTGCGGGCCCTTTTCTGTGCTAGTAAGCTGCGACTCGATCTGCGCTTTACTTTCACTCGCTTAATGACAGGAAAAATCCAAATCCAAAAAACTGGGAAAGCGAGAGAGTCGCACCCACTCACCAGATGTACGCATATCTAAGCTCTATTAATAACCGTAAGACAGATCTTAAGCGTCCGGTTTTTAATACGGTTAGCCTTTTATTGTGTCGCATACGAAACGAGCGACGACGGATTTTCGGCAGTTTATTGTCCAAACGGAACTGCTTAAAGTACGTATTTAAATAGTACTCTTCGACACAAGGGAAAAAAAGTTGATTCTCAGAAGAGGGTAAGTTTAGCGCCCGAACGAAGCGAGGGTGATAATCACCCTCGCCCGAGAATCATATTTATTACGTGTGTCGAACAATATTTTTTTATGTTAGGGTCGTAAAAACGATTTTAAAATATTCCAAAACGCGTAAAATCGAATTTTACGCATCCGTATGTTAAATAGTAATTAGGATCCTTCTTTAATGATTTTCGTGCATCTGCTCTCAGACTGGGAGTTCCTAACATTCCGCCCGCCTTCGTCCATCGAACGAATATTATGACTTTGCCTACGAGAATTTTCGTTGATCGATGGCTTCACTGATTTTATCGATCGGTATATAAGAAACTTTTGAGCGGGGTAAAGGTTTTGTGCGGTTAAATTGAGTGAAATTTTTAAAATTAGTAAAAATAGATTATTAAATTTTTAAAATTTAGTTGTTTTATTTTGATTAGTGAAACTTTTGAGTAGGGAGAAGGTTTTGAGGGGTTAAATTGAAATTTTTTAAATTAGTAAAAATTGATTAAATTTTTAAAATTAGTGGTTTTATTTTGATCGGTAAAACTTTTGAGTGGTTAAATTAAAATTTTTAAAATTAGTAAAAATTGATTAATAAATTTTTAAAGGACCCCGCTCGGAGCTGACGGAAATCCGGTTTCCGTCAAAATGTCTGATATTGCAGTACGTTGTCCATTTTGGTCTCCTGATTGAAAGTTTCTCTGGGCTTAAAGCCCAAAACCCCACAGGTTCTGAAATAAACCCGTAGAAACTACCTCTACCAAACCACAAGCAGGCTAATCCTGAGAGCAACGAGTTTAATAACTTATTCCTCTTGAAATATTCAATTTCCTTACCACAAGCGAGCCTACTCACCTACTTACCTAATCTCTAACCCATCTAATCCCTCAAAACCACCTCTACCAAACCAGAGGTAGGCTAACCCACCTAACGCTGGGAACAATGAGTTTAATCGCTTTTTTCTTTGGTCGAAGTATCAATGAGTCGCAGTAAGGTATTCTATGGTTTTTGGGGTCTTTGATTCCGAATCCGAGGTTGGTTAACCTCCTTTATGTAAGCCTGTACGAGTAGGTCATTCGAAGGTCAGATCGCGAGAGAACCGTTGAAAAAATCAGAAAATAATTACATGAGTGGTTTTTAGGCCGAGAAATTCTGACGGCCGCTCTCTGCCTGAGGGATAATTGATGGATGATTTTTGGTGCGTATTAATACTGCGGTCAACGGATTTTTAGTTTCATGTGATTGCTTGACGTATTTATTTTTATTGATAGGACAAGTGGAATTTCGCGGATAGGAAACGTCGAAACGCTGATTGCAGGGTGTAACAGCCTTGAGTGAATGATTTATTTAATATTATATTTTAATTGCAATACATCCTATTTTTTTTCTGACAGATTATACACATCACTTATACGTTGCAAATAAAAAGTTATCCTTTTGAAAGGAGAAACAAAATTATATCCCAAACTTTCCGCGCTTCGCTTCAAATTCGACGTTCTTAATTTTCTGGAGAAAGCCCGAAAGCCAATAGACTAATTTCCTCCAGCACAAATCCTCCGACGGGGGGAAAATGTCCGCTCGGCAATGCTCGCCTCGACCAATACGCGATCAGGGCACGACCGCACCAGCGACCAACAGCTTCGCCAACACTTTCCGCTTCACATCTACCGGGAAATAAGACAAAGACGCCGAGGTGCGTGAATCGATGTGTATAGGAACCACGGCTGCCACTTTTTGCGCCTGGAACAACTTTTCAGTTGAGGGAAGCAGGTGGCTTCTTTCCTCCTTTCTTTTTTTCTTTTTTTTCTTTTTTTGGAAAAACTGTCGAATCATCTAATCGGTCGACGGTAACTAATTTCATTGAAAATCAATCACGCTCTAAACGCTGCGGGATGGATTGGTTACAAAAGTGGGCAGAGGGCAGCGGTCTGCAGAAGTTTCGAATTTAGGATTAGATAATCCAGCAACAGATGGGAACGGAGGCTGGCTTTATGTCTAACGAGGGTTATTTTCGATTAAACTATACCATATAATTGTTGCCATCGAACAATTTAAAACGACGTCTTTTGAAATTTCTAATCAATTGCTGCGTTAATATCAATTTAATCCTACAGCGTCAATCATGCGCGTTTATGGCCGACTGAAAAAAAAATCCAGGTAATTAATGATCCGCGGATTTTTCAAAATAAAATCTTATTAAACATCTTTGCGATAAATCCATATTAAACTCAATAGCGTAAGAATCATTACGGACACGAGGATTACGAAGATCACTATAATAAATTGTCCTATCATAAATTACCAACCTTCATGAATTATTCAGACGGAAAATCGATGCAAAAGTGAATGAAAGAAAAAAAAACAAGAACTTGTTATCAAAGTTAACAAAAAGCTCAAAGGCATCAAAAAAATCTCGTGCCCAGAGGACATGTATATAGGGTGTCCAAAAAGTCTGGAAACACCCAAATAATTTCTCAGGTAAATTATTACTGGAAAATGTTAAGGTCACCTTTGTAGTAACTTTTTAAGAGGAATGTAATGGTGACCTTGAATTTGACCTTGACGATGACTTTGAAGGTTATTTTAAGGTCAGCTCGATTTTTTTTAATGGAAACCGCCTTTTTTGACGTCGGCAATCGAAAGAGCGAGAAATTTTACGTCCAAACAAGTACTCAGGTCGTAGGTCAGGGTGACCTTGAAAATCATTTAAAAGTCATTTAGACTTAATGACTGTCTTATCTTGTGTAAAGTTTTTATCACACTGGGCAAGGTCATTTCTTTAGTAATTTTCGACGAGGAATCCGATGGTGATCTCGGATTTGACCTTCAGCCCGACCTTGAAGGTCATTTCAAGGTCAACTTTTTTTTCGAATGGAAACCCCCATCAATCGAAAGGGCGGGAAATTTTACGTCCAAAAACATTTTAAGGTCATAAATTAGGTTTGATCTTGAAGGTCATTCAAAGTTTATTTAATTTTGCGGACTGAATATCTTCTAAGGA
>JAWWML010033141.1:0-11682 GCA_035047165.1 Ormyrus rosae
TCTCCAGGTTACTATACAATATAGCAATTTTTATTAAAAATTATAGGAATTTTAACTTAAACTTTTTTCTCCGTGTAGAAGTACAATTATTTATAATTTTTCTAAACTTATCTTTACGAACAATTTTATTTTATGCCAACCGTTGACTTTTTGGGCTAAATGAGGGCAGCTGCATTAAACGTATTTTTATAAAGATATTTACATCGCAAAATTTCACTTCCATTCACGTTTCGCAGTCCTCTTATTTACATTTTTGATGGAAAAGAAATTCTTGAAAAATATTTCAAAAAGAGTCGCGAACACTACCAGTAAATGAATAAAATCTTTTTATGGATAATTAAGGTAACGGCTTTTTTTTTTACGGACACACTAAAAACTGAGCTTGTAAGTGATAACGCGTGCAATTTATCCCTCAAAAGTGCGCGTCAATCATATATATATATCAATCGATATAAATGTACGTCGTAAGCAGATAAAAGTTCAGCGCTTTTGCCATCGAGAGCTTTGAAAAAAAGCTGCGAATAGCAAAGTACCAACAGCTCGAACTCGACGAGCGGAGTGAAGCGTTTGTAAAACCGTTTAAAACCGCCTCTCGACTCTCTCTCTCTCTCTCGAGAGAGGCGCATTCACGAATCAATCAGCGAAATTAAAAAAATCGGACCCGAGGCATCTCCTCCTCTCTCGCGCGCGCCAGACGCGGAAAAAGAGAGGCGGGATCGAGGAGGAAACAAGTAAAAAGTTATCGCGGTTACTGGAGTAACGTCCCGATATCGGCTAAGTAGGTGAGCCGGAATGAAACGAAAGTGATCCACTTGCGTGCGCGCGTCTTTGGATACGTATCCGAGCTAATTCTACTTGCGCAATCTCGCGACGACGAAACGGTCGTTTATAACCAAACGTTACTTTCGCGCGGAAATTCCGTCTCGAGAGAGGCGCAGGAATGCGCGACGTGGGTGGCGCTATTTTGTCGAGGATGAACGAGCTTCGCGATATTATTTGGCCTCTCTTTTTTTCTGCTCTCTGCCTTTCTTCCGCTGCGAGTGTGTATCGGGGAGAGAGACCTTTCTTCGCCAGTTCCCCGAAATTTATTCAATTGTCAGGCAGCTTTATGAATCGAGACGGAGATTTCTAAATTCCTAACGCTCGTCTTACCTGCTAACGGGTAAAAGTTGGGTGACTCAGTCACTCCAATTCATGGAAATGTATAAATCAAGGAGGAATTCATTTATAAAAGGATGGCGGAGTATTATTTCTTTCACGGCGTTGATGGACCTCTCTATTTTAATAAAATTAATTAATATTAATTTATTACCCTCTGCTCTTTTTCTAAAAATAATAGTATAAAAAACTTACGTCGATCTGCTGGATACTCTTTTAATTAAAAAAATTCAATTACCTGAAACAAAAAAAAGAAAGGTTTCTTCATTAAAGAGATTTCTCGAGAATCGCTTTTAATTTAGGGAAATTACAAATATTTTACAATTCATATCATTTCGATAATAAGGCAGTTTACGCAGCAGAGAGCATTCTGGCACTAATGCAAATTATCCGTATGTTCAGAATAATGCATTAGTTAAATAGATGCGTAATTTAAGAGGTTAATGTTTAATAAAGTTTGAATTACGACGAATCCATTTAACAGATTCAAGCGACTAATTAAAAATACTCTCGAAATGATTTAAAAGATAAAAAGTCGATGGAATTATGTCCAATTAGTGCCTATATTCCCACTCCAAGCAGACGCGTCTGGCTATACCCGGCATCGATCTACTTGAACGTATATCCTTTACTTCCTAACCTCCGACGTGCGGTGCCTTTTCTATCCGTAAGCAGAACGCTCCCCCTTTGTCTGCCAAAGAAAAATCCCCTCTCCCAAGGTGCGTTTGAAATTCAAGAAACGCTTTTCACGGCGCTCCCGTATATCGACTGGAATCTAAACGCGACCGCGGCTGGAAACACGACGAGATTGCCGTAGTTTCCCGGGCGCGCAGTCTGGCGCTTTCCCCGCCCCGCGAGAGAGAGAGAGAGATAATTAAAATTTCTCGCGTTTCAAGAGCGCAGTCCGTAATTCTTCGGGGCGCAGACTTCGGCGCTATAAGTCTGCCCACTGGGCGGCGCGGCTCGTAAAAAGTTTAACGCGCATCTTTACGACCTGCCGGGGGCGGAAGAGGGGGGAAAAGCGTGTGCGCGCGCGCGCACACGTACACCGCGAGACTGACTTCAAAGAAAGCGACAAGAGTTCCTTTTTTTCTTTTTTTTCGCTGCCGGCAAGGTCAGCGCCGGCAAAAGTGGCGCTTTAGTACTGCCATACATTCTTGCCGTTCTCAGCTTTCTCGCTTTCCGGGTTCCGCGTTTGTGTGTGTGTGTGTAAATTGAAGCGCCGCCCGAGAGGATCCGCCGTTATGTTACGGCGCTCCGCGGTATGAATTAATGAGCCTCGTAAACAGCGCCGCGAGAGATCTTCCCGCAATTTCTTCCCAAGGTCGGTGTCGGCCAGCCGCATTGTCTGCGCGCGAGTGTGTAAGTGCATACGGACGTACGTGTAACAGGAGCCAGCGGGATTCTTCTGTTCGTTCCGCTGGAAAAAAACATTGTGCGCTCGCTGCCTGTGGACTATTTTGGCCTCGGGTTTATGGTACGCGCGGCGTGTGTACGCGCCAGTTTTTTACGCACTGCTTTAGTTGCCGATATTCCGCGTCTGGATGACTACTCCGCGAAATTGCAGTTTGTAATGAAGATGCTTAGGGAAAAAACTGCGCTGCTGCGTAACTGTGCGAGCGCAACAACGGGAAGTTGTTGTTTTTAAGTGGCGTAGGTTCGTTGGAATGATATTGGAGATAAAATAAAACGTATCGTAGATAAATAAATGCATCGATGACCATTGGCATAAATTCAGTGAAATAGCTCTTGCATAATGAGTTCAATAAAATGTGACATATTTCGTTCAATGAATATTAATTGTTTACCCCTTCATAATTTGTCACAATGAAGGACGTTACAGCTAATTCATTAGCGTTCTGAAAAATAAAACATTAAACACTCTCATTGCAAATTAAAAATAATTGGCGATTTAGCGTTTATCGTTAAATCAATTATTCGTGTATCGCGTTCAGAGTGGAGGGGGAAGAAAAGAGGGGGATATCCTATAAATAGAGGGTTGCATGGAATAAAATGCAATTATCGGTCGCCACCGAGAGGATGTAATAAGCAAATGACCCATTTAAATTGGTCTCGACCTTTTACCGATCGCGTTTTCATGGGATTCCTTTGTTTCTTAAGCATAACTAGCTGAAGCTATTTAAAAAAAAATTGAATAAAACAGAGCAAGTATAATTCGATTTCCAATACGCATGCCGGGTATTAAGCGATTGAATATTCATGCTTTTATCTTTCTATCTACTTGAAATTAATTATCATTGCACTCCGACAACAATAATATATTAATCAAAATTAAATGTATTTGCTGTTAGGTTTTTGCTTTACTCCAAAAAGTCTGATAATTTATAATAGAAATAAATATCTTTTTCATGATGCCGTATGACAAATTATTTTTGTTTTTCGAATTTTATTCGAAAGTAATCCTTTCAAAATTAAAACAAACCATATGTTTCTAAAGTAAATAAAAACGGATTTATAAAAAACAAGCTACGTAAATGAATTTAACATCCAAGTATAACTTTTTGCCGGAGCCCATACTATTCTATCAAAGATCAAAACTCGCGTCATGTTTGAAATTCAGAGACGACCTTTTTCGCGCATTCTTCGCGTGCAAACTTGAGTCCCCTCGCAAAACTGGAAAAGGGCACGGCAGACAAAAAAAAAATAAAATAAGAGAAAGAGACGCAGTCGGACTTTGGGCCGAAGCAGTTCGCGTAAAGACGTTAAAGTATAGAGGCGGCAACGGTGGCAAGAAAAAAAAAATGAGTGCCGGGAAATGAAAAATGTCGGTGTCAAGTTTATATACGCACCAAGAGACCGTCCGGACGTTCAGCTGACGCGGCTTTAATTAAACAAAAGCCCGCGCAGCAAAGGAGATGGAACGGGAAACGCAGCCGGAGGAGTCAAAGGTCGAAGGGAGAGAGTGGCAAAGGGCACAAATGTCGAGGAGTCCAGAGATATATCGAGAGATTGGGATCGGAGGGCGTGAAATGTTATAGATATATAGAAAAAAGTGCAGATAGAAAGAAAGCTGCAGGGAGGAAGAAAGGATGGAGTGCGCCGATGGAAAAAGACGGTTAATCAAAAGGGATGGGAAAAGATTCAAGTGAGTTGACTGAATTAACTTTGAAAATTTGGGAAAAAAGTTGATCGGCTAAGCAGGATAAGTACTTCTTTAGAAATTTCAGTAGAAAAATGCTTTTGGTTCAAAGTTACTTTTTTCTCCTTTTTATATTACTATAATAAAATTCAAACTATACTGTCTCTTTATGAGGCATATTAAAAATTTAAAACTAAAATATTTTTTTTTTTATAAATTTATGTTAATTTTTAATTATTCACTGTCATTACCGTAGAATTTTTAATATTCTTCATTTTGAACGATAATATTAAGAAGTCATACTTTTAAAAGTTTTTTTTTTTGTTTTTGTATTTTATTTCTACTGTTAATTATTAAAACTTTAAAAACTTGATTTTTAAATTTTACTGACTTATAATTTAACAATCAATCATGCTTGACCACTTCCGTCCATCATATTTTTAACAGAGGAATAAATATTATGACAGTGAGGCATATCATTCAAATTTTCGATAATTAAAAAATGAAGAAAATTAAAGTAAATCCAGTGTCAATAAATGTTATTTAAATGACATCCAATTCTAGAATCCCAAACGCGGTCTAAATTCAATTCAATTCGATCGCCAATCGCTAGTCAATCACCGGCCGCCAGATCAAGGAATTTCGACAGGTGATAAGAGTTTGGTAGAAAATCCACAGTCGACAATACTATGCAAAAGAGCCATCAAGCCCGAGTTTGTTGGGAAATTCGGTTGCCGGAGTGAAATCAGCATTCCAGGTTCTGTTGGGTCATTTTCATGAACCACGAATTTACACACATTTTCAACGAATGAAGCATATCGATCTACAAAGTCCGCTGAAGAAGTCAACTGCTTCCGTAAAAATAAAGCATTTCGTAAAAATAAAGCATCATTTAAAATGAATAATCGACTTCGAAACCTTTAAACTAAATCCAGGAAAAATCCCGAGCCCGAAAGTGATTTTTTATCAGGTTACGTACGCGCGCAAAGTCATATTTCACGGAAGACGAACTGGAAGAGATATTCCCCGTGTTTGCTTAAATTTCGTGAAGCAGCCCGGGGTTCGAGCTCCGGCCCAAGATTATACCGGTCTCAGTCAATTTGGTGAAACCACCTTGGGTCGGAGAGCGCAATTTTTCGAAAGCCCAGCCTGCGAACGATACGCGCGGCCCGGGTCTCGAGCGCTCCAGGCGCCGCGTATACTGTTTTTCCGGCAAAGGCGTATCGCGATAAAGCGAATGTTCCTTTGACATCGACGGATTGAACTGCCGGGCGGAGATGGAGCTGGCAGCGATCTGTTGGGCAGTTACAATTACCCGGGCTATCGGCTATAATTTACCGTGCGTAGTTATTCGACTCGCTGTCTGTTTCTGGTTGCGGCACTCGGAAAAAATTTGATTGACTTAGATAGATCGTGCTGGTTAATGCGCGCAATAATTGAATTTTCTGTTGATTTAAAGGAAGATCTGTTGTTTCTATAAAATATGCTGGTAAATCAACAGAGTTTCTGTTAATTTATCATAAGCCCAGGATCAAACCATATGCATATTTTGTTGATAATTTGTTACATCGTAACCGAATTTGTTGCTACAGCCGTTCTCGAGAAATCACGAATACGCTAACTTAATATTAAGCTAGCGTAGTCACTCTTTGTACCTCCTGATCTTATAAAGATATCGATACAAGACTAGCGGCATAGTGTGTTGCTAACTTGTTACTCTTCAGAGGTGCAACCATCAATTGTCAAAACCCACCATAATAGGCCAGGAAATACAGAGTGTGTTAAGCGAATTTATTGTTTCTCGGGAACGGCTGGAGCAACAAAATCGAGTACGGCGTAACAAATTAGCAACAAATTAGCAACAAATTAGCAAAAATATATGCATACGGATTTACACGTATTTTATACCTTGGACTTATGAAGCGGCTACTTATTAGCTTAATATACTTCAAATTTTTTTCTCAAGTTAATTGCAACTCTGGAAGATTTTTATCCGAGCAGATTTTTCTGGATAGAATGTTTTATGATGTGAGTTCTGCTGAAAGAGTAGCCTTTAAAAAGGAACTTTTTTTTATTAAATCAGTAACATTTGTTAGTTTAATTTCTGAAATAAAACGTAGATTTAATTAAATTTTTATTTGCGCACATCTTGCAAATGTTTTTAATTTTGAAGGGTTATTACGGTCAAAAGCTTTAAAAATTTAATTTAGTATTTAAATAAAGAGAATGTTTTATGTAGCAATGTAAAACTTTCTTGTTTATATATTCAAGTTTTTCGTCATAAACTTTTTTCAAAGACAATTATTAAACTTGATAAAAACTTTTCATCGTTAAAGCAATTACGAAAATAAGATCGTTTGGATAAAAATCTAAATACTGTTATTGTTATAAAATTATTTTAATTAATTCTGAAATTATTATACAATCATTATATTTGGTTTTAATATAAAACGAATTAAGTTACATTACCTCAAATATCACAGGTATTACCAAACAAATATTTGAATTTTTAGAAATAAAAATATGTGTGTAACGAAACAGTTTTAAATTCTACGATAAAATATTATCACTTTCTTAACATTTACAAACCTTGAACCTTAATCATTACATAAAATATCGAAACTTACAAGAGAAATATTACACAACCGAATGACGATCATTCGAATACAAAAATTTTACACGTAAATTCATATAAATTTCATGTATTAATGATGGGTAAAAAAGTATGGCTACATAATACGATAAATACAAAGAAGGTACATTTCATAATCTTCTGGCTTACTGAAAAAATTAGGAAGCGATAAACGTCGGTGTGAAACTGCTTCCGGTAGTCGGCAATGGAATTAAAGAAAAAAAGAGAGTTAACTGAAATAGACCATATCCAAGATTGATTACCGTAAAAACTTGGTGCACTACTCTCAAAACAGCCTTCACCGTTGTGAATCTGCTTTCTCTGCTTTGTATACATAACGAGTATTACACGAAAATGTAAAAACTGGACGTTAACATTTATTCCTCCTAAAGTCAACATATATTTTTAATAAAATACTTTTCATAAAGGTTCTTTGATGAAATGCATTTACAGCCCCGTGAAAGTTTAAATTAAAACATTTTAATTAAACTCGCTGCGACATAATTTACAATTTAAAAATAAAAACGCTGTAAAGGGAAAAGCTAACAAATTTTTTCTTTACATTTTCAACCGTAAATATAACACAAGCAACCTGATTTTCCCTTCTATCTTGTAATTTTATTCATCTACTTACAACTCTAAAGCGTCTAATAATCGAATATTAAAAAAACAGCCTTTGTACAACCGCCAAGCCTGCGAAATCATTCGGCCAACAAGCGGCGTCGAAAGGTGAATCGTTCATTTCGCGTCATCCCGATTAACCAAATATTCCCTCGACCGTCGCGCCGACGCACGGCTTTCTTTCCTCTTGACTTTGCACCTCTGACGACAATCGCGCGCGCGCGCGCCTCGCTGCACCGGTACAATTTCATTAAAAACCAGAGCGACACTCGCACAGCTAAGCCGGCGGTGCCGCTCGTGCACGCGTCGCGCATCATAATTGCGCTTTCACCGCGCGTCGCGGGAACGAAGAAAAAGAGAGCGCCGAATTACGGTGCGGAAAAGGGAAAAGGCCGGCCATCGTTCCGCGCAGGGGTCGCGCAACCCCCTAGACAAGGAGAGAGAAAGAGCACACGGGAGAAAAAAAAATCAAATTTAAAGCCTCTGCTCTCTCTCTCTCCTCGCGCAAAGGATCCGGTAATTCAGCAGACCGCCGTTTAGCGGTGATTAACGCCGGGCGGGAGCCGCCGCCGCGGCCGTTACCGTTGAAATAAAATAATGTGGAAAGCGAAGGCCTTGTACGGGAGAGAATTACCGGGGAGAAATAAATATACAAGAGGCCGCGCGCGCGCGGTAATTGCGCGGATCTGAAACGGTAGCGTATACCGTATACCCTTTAACCCGCGGAAGATGTTGCCCGTCGTGCAACAAGAAAGTGTGTGCATAGCGAAGAAGGATGCATTTTCCGGCCCCCGCGTGTATGTAATTGTACGAGAGAGCGCGCGCACGTTGCGGTGGGAAGTGTAATTAGTTTTGGGGCAACGCGAGGAGTAGCCGTTCTAATCTCTATTACCGTCGAGGATAAAATTTGCCGGGCTATAAGTCTTACCGGGTCGAGATTAAAAAATGATAATTGCCATTTTTAAAAATTCATCACATCCTCGCGGAGAAATATATATATATATTTCCTCGCGGAGCTGCCCAGCTGTAATTAGTTCGCGTTCACGGTGCTGAAACTCTCTGTAATTAAAAGGAAACTGCGAGATGGAAGCTCGTTAAAAAAGTATAAACAATATTTCGTGCGATTATCGTTTGACTGTAAAGTATCAGGATATAACAGAGCGCGCGCGGAAGTGAGAAAGAAGACGAGCGGGAGAGAGAAAGAAGAGAAGATAAGTGAGCAGGTGCAGGTAAATGTGCGAAAGGCGAAGGGAGAGAGAGGAGTAGATCTAGGAGATGCGAACCAGCCGGAAATTCAGCGTAGAAAGCCTCAAGAGCAAGGCGATCGATCCTCCGTTGCAGCGCTGCCAGCGGCGCGATAAGAACGAAGGGTGTATAAGCGATTGTTGTGCGGCATAATATAGGTGGAGCTTTGATAAGACTTTTTCGTCAGTCTCTCTTTATTAATGCACTTGATAAAGTACGAGCTATAGGTAGACGACTTTCGAGTCTTAGCCGAGGGTAGATAATTTTCAGGAAAAGCACTTAAGACCTGCACCGTTTATTTTCGTTATAGAAATTAAAAAATGTCGTTTTCTTTTTTAAAATATTTGAATAGTTTTAAGCTTAATAAAATCGCAGCAGACGAGAATTTACAAAATAAATGATGTTATCCGAGTTCGTGACGTGGAAGTGATGTTTATGCTCGTAGGTAAACGATTTAATGTTCGATCCCTCCAGACTTAAGCAGCGTAGAATTTAAATTTAACTCAATCTTTTATCGTACGTACTACATAAAGTATCAAAATAATTCCCGAACGAAAGTGAGCTCCTCTATCGTAATTGATCTTTTCCTTAAAAAAGGGCAAATCCGAATTTAAATTTAAAATTACAGTATTTCCAATCAGCACGGTTCATCAATCGCTAAAATTAGAAAGGAGAAACAGAAACAGAAGAAAAAGGTAATGAAGTAAAGTGTCGGAACGCTTCTTGCAATAATAAAAATAGCTCTCTCTCGGCTTCACCAGCGGATACCACGAGAATTACGGAAATCGAAGTATTTTTCCTATTGGAATTCCGGCGGCGAAACAATCAATCTTCGACCACCAAAAAGCTTCGCCTCTCTCTGGCTTTCAGGGTGTTTCCTGAAATCTCGGGGCATCGATCCACTTGATGGATGAAAACATTAGAAGCTTCTCCTCTCCCCCGCCGCCGACGCCCACCTAAGGCGTTTTCGGTAACTCCGTATTTTTGCCTCCTCACCGGGGGGGAGGCATTGTGCCGGCGTGACGAATATTTTTTTTTTTCCATCCTCGGCGAAGGTTAACAATGAAAAGGGATCTCGCGGGAAAATATCGATACACTTCTTCTTGCGCGGGATACGCGTATTGGTGTGTATTACGCGTCTGTGCGAGTGTGGCGATAATAAAAGTATCATGATAATATGAAACTTTCTCCGATACACATTGCGATTTAACGATCATCGTAACGTCCCGGTATTTATTACGAATCGAAAGATAAAAGTAAACGCGGACAATCGTTAATGTTATCTCTTAAAAAAAAAAAAAATAATTTAATCGCGGAAATTCGCGCAACTCGCCGCGAATCGTTACACGCGGAATAAAATTCGAATGCACGCCGCGGCGTTGCCCCACGCGCCATAATTTATCTAACTTTCTATCCACATTGCGCATCCCGACGCACCGCGCAGTCGGAAACAAAAGGATAAACAGCCAGCCGCTCGGACTCTCGACCGTGTGTTTTTTTTCTGCGTACCATTAACAATGTTAATTGCCCAGCCTAGACAAACGCCGCGACCGAACCGGGCCGAATGAAAGCACCGAACGAAGCGCGGTTAACGTACGGCGAAGCTCGAATGAAAAAGGGAAGAAAGTGGAAAGGTTTGCGCAAGAAACGGATAGCTCGGCGAGACGGCGAAAAAAAAGGGAGTCGCGGCTTAAAATACTGCGACAGCTGCCGCAGCCCTTCTCTCTCTATCTCTCTCGGGGAAAAAGAGCGCACGCGTGTGTATATATGCGCGCGGCGGCGTGTATCCGCGAGGGAGGAGGTCCGCCGCAGCCGCGTAATTACGCCGAATGTCGGTGGCAGACGGGCGTAAACGCGAGAGCTCGCGCGCCATAATGTAATCACAGGGGCGGCCGGCGAATTTCCCCCCGCGAGAGAGAGAGAGAGAGAAGCTATATTTCCCTCGTTCCTCTCCCCGACCTGAGCCTCTCCCCGATGAAACGACGGGGGGCCAAGAGCCGCCGGTTCAATTTTACGCATCCGATGCTTTCCGCGAGAGAGCGGGCGACACCGACTGGTCTCCGCGCATAGTTACTGCAATTACGGCTCCGCGGCCGCGCGTCATCGGTATTCGGGTTCTCTCCCTCTCTCTTCGCGGGAACGAAACTGCGCGCAAAGAGAAGCAAAGAGAGGAGAGAGCCGCGGCGCTGTTTCGAAGCGACCTTCGCCCCCCGAGCTCCGGGCCAAAGTTCCCGGGGGTGAGCATTCGGGGCAAAAAGAGACACGCGAGCGCGCGGCGGAGGGGGAGGGGAGGGCGCCAAAAATTGCTCGGTAATACACTCCGCGAATAGTTTCGCGGGGCAATTGAAACTTTTGTTGCCGACGGTACATAGGAGGGTAGGTGTGAATTTGCTCGGTATGCGGATTCTCGGAATTGAGGCAACGGCCGGTCAAAGGACTTTGGCTTTGCTCTTCGGCGACGGCAAAGTCGTGTATAGTTTGGAGGCGCGTTTTTACCTGGAAATTTTGTTAAGCGCAGAATTTGATGAGGAGGTATGCAACTTTCTAATTTAATAATTGCTTATGTAGAGTTACAGTTATGTAAGGGAGTGGGGCATCCGCGCAAATATGCGTAATAATTGGATTCAACGAGCCAACCGTTCCTATATGGAATTATTATATAGTTTTATAAACTAATAAGACATTTAAAGGCCAAAAGTAATTCGAATCGGGGTCCTCATATCTTCGATTTTTTAATTTATTCAATTTACTTAGTTTTCGATAGTAGAAAGAGAGACAGTTTGTAAAACTTTGCATTTACTTCAGATTAGATACAAATTGGCGAAACATCAAATACAATTTACGCTTAACTACACTGAGAAAAATGTTATTTCAATATTTACTATAACCGTATTAAAAATTACTATTTTTTGTGGTAAAGCGAGTG
>JAWWML010033152.1:0-11679 GCA_035047165.1 Ormyrus rosae
GGTGTGCGACCAAAAGTCCTTCCCAGCAAACAATTTTCGACCAACCGTCCGTCGACCAAAATTCCTTCGATCAAATGGTTTCGACAAAACGTCCTAGAACCCCCACTCCCCCTCCCCCTCCCCCTGCCCCCCCTCCTCCTCAACCCCCCTCCCCCTGCCCCTCCTCCTCAACCCCCTCCCTCTCTCCCCTGCCCCCCCCCTCTCTCTCTCTCTCTCTCTCTCTCTCCTGATTCTATTTCCCTCGGTTTTAACCGATTATTTTATTCCTTTTTTTGGAGTTTTGACTTCTAGACGCTTCGGGCTCCTGCTGGGTACTGCTATTTCCAGCATTTACGTCGTGGCTTAATTTTTTTGGATCCAGGGAGCTACGAAAACGTCTTACGATACTCATAAAATGGCCGAACCACTTTGGATTGGAGCCGTTAACTGTCATACTGTTTGTCAATTCCACACGCAGATCCCTTGACAAACCCCATCACATTGGACCGGATTTTTATCAACGTCGAAGCAGGCTTCTAGATGATGACGCTATTTGCAACCTCAACCGTCTAAAGGCTACCAACGTCATCGTCGCAGTTTCGCCAAATTCCTCGACTACAATTTTACTTGGGAGTGAGAATCTTAGTTATAGTTATAGTTTTAGTTATAGTGAGCGACAAAAATACCAAATCTATAAATGGTTAATTTTAATGAACGTTTAAAGCCATTTTATCAATTTTAACGCAGTGCGTGCCGTGTCTTCAAATTTAAATCGACCTACCGGCATGTAAATATTAGAGTTTGTCACGTGGCAAATCTAGCCCGAATGCCGCGAACAATTTATTATTTTTTTTGTTACCCAGGATAGGCTCGGCGCCGCACCGATCGTGAAGCGATCTCGCGGGCGCACAGCGGTTCGAGGGAGAGCGGGCAACTCTCCTCTCTAAGGAGTCGGTGGGAGTCGAGGGTGTGAAATAAAAACTCAAGAAAATTAAAATAATAATATAAAATTTATTGCCGAGAACGACTCGCGGGGCGGTTGCCTTCTCGGCCCAGCTCCCGCGGTACAGATATTCCGCGAATAAAGACGATTAATAATTAACCCTCAGACACTCCTCCTCGTGGCGATCCCCCGCGGGACTGGCTTCCACGGCCGAGACGAAAAACGCGAATCGCGCGTTTCCGTACGTTCTCACTCACTCTCGCTCTCTCACACGTACACTAAAATGAGCAGTTACGTGTAGTGGCCTTCTCTCTCGTTTGCTTCTCTCCGGGAGCAGCGCTCCACCGGTAGAGAAGCCCACCGCGTCTTTGACGGATTATCGGGGAGCACTAGGCTTCCGGGCCCTTACTCTCCCGAGACTGCTGTTGGGACGACTCCGGGTATCCGCTGGAATCTCCGGGGGTACAGTCGTCGCTGCTGTTGCTATCGTTGAAAGACGGAGGCCCTGCTCCACTCACGTCTGCTCTGCTCCCGGTGTGATAGTTCGCGCTGGTCCCTACGTTCACTCGAAAAGTTTTCGGCCTACTTGTACGAAAATCGCGAACAAACTGGACGAGTCCGAAGATTCGCGCCGCGAGAATCCCTCGGAAAACCCGCGTCCCCTTCCCTAACTTGCGCTTACCTACTAATGCCGAAAATCCTCAATATTTACAAAATTATTACCGGTTTCGGAACTACCAAGCCAGCTCGCGACACAGTTACGATGGCCTTGGCATTCCTTACCGCGTACACAAACGCCCGTTTACACTTTCCCCCGGAAAATGTTGTGTATCGCCTGTGATTATGAATGTCGTTCCAGCTTCGCAAATCGCGGCGACCTCGACATTCCAATCACGATAATAATTTTGGCGACGAGCTACGAACAGCTCGTCGCAAGTTCAACGTAAATATCGATTCGTAGTGTGTTATTATTATTATTATTATTAGGTGTCGGGAAAAAATCTGTAACACCTGGGCACTTAGGCATTCGCCCATTGTGTCCTCCCTTAGTACAGGCTTACTCGGGTATTTTTGCCCTTCTCCAGAAGGAGAGGATTGCGCCCGAGCAAGTCTTCCTCAGAAGCTCAACCGTTGGGAAGTATTCGCCCAACACTTGATGTCTAAGCTGGACAAAACGAGGGCATGACGTCAGTAGGTGCAGAGGCGTCTCCTCCGCCTCACCACACCATCTGCATCCGCTCTCTGATTCTGTTCCCGTCTTTAACCCATGATATCACAAGCGGCCATGCCCACTGACTATCTGCTTTAGCAGTCTGGAATCTTTTCGATTCCGTCCTCCAACGCACTGGGTCCATTCGTTAATCCTTCTCTCCCTGAGCATGGTTATAGCCTGACGACAGCCTTCTGCTGCCCTCCATTCCTCTGAGTACTGTTTCCTTATCCAGCCCACGATCTTCTCTTTGAAAAGGCATTTAGCCACTCCAACCGCGGGTTCTGAACCCACCGTGGGAGCCCCAGCCCCTAGGGCAGCCAGTCTATCAGCAATCTCATTCCCTTTGATACCAGTATGTCCCGGTACTCAAAGTAGCCGAACAACATTGACCTCCGCCAGTCTGTCCAGTACTTGCTTACATTGCCAGACCAGCTTCGATGTTGCCCTATTACCTGACAGTGCCCTTAGGGCTGCCTGACTGCCCAAACATATGTTGATTTGTTCGCCTTCGGTTCCCAAGTCTAGGATTCTCTGCACACAACCTAGTATGGCAGCAACCTCCGACTGGAAGACCGTAGCGAACTGTCCTAATGGCAGGAAGGTACCTTTGCCATCTTTCCGACAGTAAAAACCTGCCCCTGTCCTGCCACCCGATCTAGAGCCGTCCGTGTACCAGGTCCAGCCATTGCCTGGTAGAGTGTCCCTTTTCTCGCCCCAATTTTCACGCGTCGGTATTGCGACCCCAAAACCCCTATTAAAGTGGTATCTCGGAGTCATGGTATCCGTCCGCATCGACCAGATTGGTGCTTCTGTTATTTCTGGCGGAAACAAGGTATGCCTTGCACCCTGTTTTCACCTGCCTAAGGTTATGAGTCTGTACGCCGCAGTAGCTGCGGCCCCCATGACTGTAAGATGCAGGGGTTCCACATCGGCCAGTACCCCCTGCGCCTTAATTGGCGTGGTGCGCTGTGCTCCTGTGACTCCCCGCAGAGTAAGACCTCTCAGCCTCAGTCTTTCTAATGTTGCCTGGGCGCCTACCCCCCGGACTCTAGGCCACCAAACGAGTGCGACGTACACCAGTCTGGGTAGAAGTACCGCCCTGTACAGCCAAATCATAACAGGAGGTTTCAAGCCCCAGGTGTTGCTAAAAGCTCTTCGGCAGGTCCAGAAAGTAGTCAGAAACTTGTTGCACTGGGCATTCAAGTGAATGCTTCAGTTATGTTTCCTATCCAGGACCACTCCGAGATATTTGGCCTCACTTCTGACTACCAGGGTTCTGCCCTCCAACTTGGGCGCCCTGTAGGCAGGTGACTTGTATCTTCTGGAAAAGATGACTAACTCGGTCTTTCCCGGTCTTTACTGATAGCCCAGTAGACCGGCACCATCCTTCCACCTTCTTGAGAGCAAGTTGCATGGCATCCATAGCCTCGCAGATGCCCCCCCCCCCCTAATGACAATCACAAAGTCGTCCGCGAAGGCCTGAGCATAGCACCCACCCACACTCAGCAATTCTAAAAGGCCATTGATCGTCAGACACCAAATTGTGGGCGAGGCCACTCCACCTTGCGCGCACCACCTGCTGACCGTTCAATTTACTGTGGTGCTTCCTAGTTTGGCCTCCACTGGGCGTTGGCTCAGCATGCCCTCAATCTATCTGGCTAGGGTCTTAGGCACGCCTTGTCCAATTGCCGCCCTGCGGACCGTCTCCACTGAGATGCTGTTAAACGCCCCCTCAATGTCCAGGAAAACTCCTACGGCGTTCTCTCCTCTTTCCAGCTGCTCATCTATCCGGTGGACCACCGAGTGCAATGCGGTCTCGGTAGAGTGCCCTGCTCTATAGGCATGCTGAAAAAAGCCTGGGAGGGTTCTAGGTCACCAGTAAAAAGCCTGGGAGGATTCTAGGCCAGTGGTCTAGAACCCTCCCAGGCTAGTCTGGGCCACTGGCCCAGAACCCTCCCAGCTTACCTACTCACTAGTTATAATATTTAAATCCTTCCTTGAGATAGGTGGTTGTCGGGCTCTCATATTAATTATTTAAGATTATTTTTTACCGTTAAATCCTTTCCTGGGTTACGTAGGTATCGGGCCTAAGTATTTGTTACGTCAAAATTTGATTAATTTAAATAACCAATCAAACCTTTGCGTAAATATTATTTAACTCTCCTTTTTCACCTGCGTTTTCATGCACTAGCGGGGATGGAGATAAACGATCTTCACGGAGTCTTAATTCGGTACGCGTCGCGGCTTGATAGCCGACGGCCGATAGTCCAGCTAGTCCAGAACTATCTTTCGTGGCTGTCGCGCAATTTTTCGGTGGTTCAGGAATGACTCTAAGGAACCAAAGCTAGGCTGGTGAATAAAATCACGGCCTTAAGCTTGGGAGGTGGATCACTAAGTGTGATCTCTTAATTAAATCCTCTACGAACTGGTCTGTTGTAGCCGTACCTCTGAGGGTAGGCCTGCTTTTCGCCGAGTTCTGTAGAATTTGTTTTTATACTGGTAAGATTATTACGAAGTTTAAAAACTTGTAGTAATAATCTTTCAGATTAAATATCCCAAATAGTTAAGTTAATATTTTGTAGCCGTACCTCTGAAGATAGGCCTTCTTTAAATTAAATCCTGTAAGAACTGGTCTGTCGTAGTCGTACCTCTGAGGGTAGTCCTGCTTTTCACCGAGTTCTATAAGGATTTATTTCAATAGTTATAAAATTATTACAAAGTTTAATACTTGTAGTAATAATCTTGTTAAACCTTTATATTTTACTTTATATTAAAATAAACACTCTTTTGGGTAAAAGAGGAATTGGAAAAATTAGCCGTGTTGAATACAGGCTTAAAAAAAATTAACTAAAAATTTGGCAGTTTAATAAGGTTTATTGAATGAAAGATACTCACTTTTACAAAAAGTATTCAGCTACCTTTTCCCAAGTTTTGAGGTTATGGATTCAGAAAGGTGGGTTTTGAGGTTAAAAATTTAGTAAATAAAAATATTTAAAAATTAGAATGTTGGATATTGGATTGAAATTAGTATTGCAATGTTTAAAGTTTTGAAATGTTTGAAATGTTGAATATCGAAATATTTAAAATGGTATAAAGTTTGAATTATTTTGGAAAAGGTTGGAAATTTTTGGTTAAGGTCGAGGATGGGATCATTCTGGCTGATGCCGAGAATCTGAGTTCGAGTCTGAGGAAAAACGGTTCTGCACCGATATTTAAAGGGTGCCGTGCGCAGTGGTCCTACGGGAGGAAAAGGCGCTGGCGTCGCTCAAAAACGCTGGAATTTGGGGTGTAGTAAGTTTCTTCCATCTGGCGTTTTTTTACAATATTGTTAATAAATATTTCGCGACAAAGTTCTTAAAGAAAATATAATCTATGAATAATTTGCTGCATAACAAAGTTTGAATTACAATTTTAGTATAATTAGTTCTCAAGTTATTTGTGTTTGTTTATTAAGTGGTTTAATTATGGTTAAATTATTAACTATTTTCTTATTAAACAATTGCTTCATACTTGAATTTATATAATGAATTTATTTCTAATAATTGTTTGCATTCAAACTTTGTATTTACAATAATATTTAGTATTGTAACGGCGTCCGCGAAGGTCGCGCCGCGTTATTGCGGCTAATTGGCGTTGGGGGACGCGCGCGCCGATAACGATAAAGTTCAAAAGTTATAACTAAATAAAAATTTGCAATAAAATTAGGTTAAAATTATATAAGTAGATTTTTTATGTTATTTTAATGGTCATTCTTTGTTTTACTATAACTTTTGAACAAATAAAGATTTTTTGATCTAATTTTTTTTAATTAATAGGATTTGATCTCACCTTTCGAATGCCGGGAGTTAAAATACTGTACCATTAATAGTTGAAAAGTTATACGTGACTAGACAAAAATTAATTTTTCTTAAATTTTTCATAAAAGAGCACATAACTTTTGAAAAATCGAGCGTTAGGCCGAACGGACGCGGCTTCCTTTATATTTTAATATTAAAAAGCATATCCCAAACTTACAGGAAAATCCATTACCCGCATGTCGTATACTCTCCTTGTAAGTATATTCTTACATTTATATTTTCTATAATTATTTATGTAGTTATGTTACTATATATACGTCTATTGGTTAGGAAAAAGGGACCGGTCTGTCGTCTGCTCGGTTAGCTGTGTTTCCTATAGGTTGGCAGCTATGCCGGGTCGGTAAGACGATTTTTGGGCTGCATTACCGCTCTGTCCGTTTGAGTGTAGGTAGAATAGGTCGCTTCACCCTAGATTGTGTACGGGGGTGTTTTAGTCTAGGGGCTTAGTTACAGGATGTAACATATTTACTGTTTAAAGCACTAGTTATAATATTTAAATCCTTCCCCGGGCTACGTAGGTGTCGGGCCTCAGAATTTCTTGTTTAAAGCACTACACTTTTGTTATTTAAATCCTTCCTCGGGCTAGGTGGTTGTTGGGCCCTCATATTAATTATTTAGGATTATTTTTTATCGTTAAATCCTTCCCCGAGTTACGTAGTTGTCGGGCTCTCATATAATGAGTTTAAAAGATTATTTTTTATTGTTAAATCCTTCCCCGGGCTACGTGGTTATCGGGCTTGCATATTAATTGTTAAGCAATAGTTTAATCGTTATATTTAAAGATTCCCCCGTGCTACGTGGTTGTCGGGCTCTCATATTAATTGGTTAAAAGATCATATTTAATTATTTATTGCATAAAATTGTTTAAAGAATTTTTTGTAATAATTAAATACTTCCCCTGGTTGCGTGGTTGTTGGAGGTACACATTTATTGTTTAAATATTTATTTACAACCATTAAATACTCCCCCGGGTTGTGCGGTTGATGGTTTTACTGATTTATTGTTTAAATGTTTATTTAATGTGAAGGTTGAGCACACCTCTTTTCTTCTTATACTCGGTTCCTATCAGATATTAATATTCTAAAAAAACAAAACTACTCATTTAACTTTCAGCTTGGAATACTGATATTAATTTCTTTTCTTTTATGAAATAATATTTAATATAAATCTTTTATATAAATTAACAAAATTTTTTAAAGTTGGTGACTATTTTCTTTATTCAATCATTTAATTTGTGTTACTTTTTTTAGAGACCATTTATGCGATCGGTACTGTGGCGGAAGTCATACAATAGTAAATCCACAACAAAAGATAAAAAGATCTAAAAATTATGCACTTGAAGAAGGAAATGATTTGCACCTTATCGAAGGTTTTATTGAAGGAACCGATGGTAAAATGTATAGAGGCCGATGGCTTCAAGGAAAAAAACATGATCAGATGGTAAATACTTTATTGTTACTAAAAAGTATTTTTGATCTAAACATTTAAAAAACAATGTTTTTAATGATTTTTCAGGAATTGTGTAAAAAAAATGAAGATTTACAAAAACGTGTTCAACAACTTGAAAATATTATTGAAAAAATGGGGCTTGCTTAGATGATGGTTAAATTTGTTTGGTAATTTGACAATAAAATGGTTATTTTTAAAATAATTTATATGTTACGATGCTTCTAATGATTATAGTCAATTTTTGTAAAAACCATTTTTCAAAATTTTTAATGTAATTTTAACGTACGACTTACAAATAATGAGTGTACAAGGTGTTCAAAAAGTATTGGAACACCTTCTATCACAGAAAGTACTGATCAGAGAAAACAATTACCAATCCAACATATCAGAATTTTGGACGGCGCGTCAAGACGATTCAATTTCTTTGTACTCGCGCATGCGGCAAAATTGCGTCAGAGGTGCGCAATCGCACGGCATTTTTTACAACAACCCAATAACCCAGCGGGGTCCTGTCTGATGACTACTGATACTTTTTTTAATTTGGTGAATTTATCAAGACTAAAAGATTGTTTCCAGCTAATTTTTCCTTCAACGACTTCCAAAAAGCTTGAAAATTTAAAAAATGTATCTCTTTCTTCACATTCTTCTTGATTTCTTTTCTCTCATTGAGTACAATATAATGAGAAAAATTTGTTTGCTAGTTGATGCCATGTGCTATTATTAAAAGATACCCTGATATATAAAATTCTATTAATTGTGTAACTTGATAAATGTACAAGCGACTCACTCACTCACTGTATTCAATATTTTAAAGCAGGTTCTTCCTTGCTGAATAATTAACTAAAAATATTTAATGCGTATTCTCAGTTGAATCAACAGGTTCTTTTGGATTACTCAAAACAGTTTCAAAATTTTCTTCTTTAGAGCATAACTTTTTTGAACGCTGGTTTCTATTTATTGACTTCGTTTTGCACAAATAAATAGATAATGTGTAAGCCAACGAATGAAGGAAACAGTAGGAGCGGACGCGAATATAGTGTTATAGTACATGTGCCATCCCGGCTGAAAATCCTCACCTGAGAATCAGCTGAATCTCACCTGATTCTTATGTGATTCTCAAGCCAAAATTTCATGTGATTCTCAGGTAATTCTCAGGTGATTCTCATGGAATTCTCAGATGATTCTCATGTGATACTCATGTAACTCTCTTGTAATTCCCATGTAACTCTTATGCTTCTAATATATTTTAATGACTTTTTATTTAGTTTTAAGTAATTTTCCTGCTACAACAAACCACCTGCGAAAACAGTTGCGTAAACAGCTGTGAAAACAACTGCGAAATAAGCATTGAAATCAGCTGCGAATTCGGCCGCATATCACAGCTGTTTTCGCAGATTCGGTTTTTATATATAATACCAAAAATATACCAAATAAATATCTATTTTTGCTTCCTCCTAGAGCAAACGTTGTCATAGTAATTTTTGGAGTTATTCGAAAAATCGGTTACAATTGTATTTTAAGGTGTCAGGAACAAGAATAAATGGTTTTTGAAAAATGTCTGTATGTATGTATGTGTATGTGTGTGTGTGCGTGCGTGTTTGTGTTTTCCAGTGTTTCAACGCGTGGTCATCTACTATGTATATGTCTGAACATTTGCTCTTCTTGTCAAAGTCGTAATTTCCATTGCGTCGTCTTTTTTTTTTTATTTCTTATTCCTCTTCTGTTCCACGCAGCGTAGGTCTTTGAGAACTTCAGCTGCGTAGGTGCTTGTTGCCTGCCATGCTGTCTCTGATATGAGCATGGATTCTATCAGGTTCTCTGGTGTAATTTTTCGTCCAGTTACAGCCTCCCATGTTCTGCGCGCCTCACTGTAGCGCAGGCACTCGAAGAATACGTGCTCGGCATCCTCACCGGCTCCTTCGCATGTTGGGCACTCAGTTGTATCCTCATGTTTAAATTTATGTGTCCTGAAAGCATCTGGGTAAGGTAGAAATTTACCTCTCCGTGTGGGCGGTTGAGCCATGTGTCAACCTGCGGGATCAAACGATGTGTCCATTTTCCGCTATTAGACGAGTCCCATAGCAGTTGCCACCGGCATAGGCTGTTGGCTCTCTCATTTCTTCTTATTTCCATTGCACTCAGCGAGGTCAATCGTTTATGACTGTATAGTGCTCTTCTCTCTTCTGCTAGTACTTCTATAGGTAGCATCCCTGCAATGACACAGATGGCGTCCTCAGATACCGTGCGGTAAGCGCTGGCAACATGTAGGGCGCTTAGTCGGCAGATTAATGCCACCTTCCGTCTACATTCGTTTGTCTTGAGTGCATCCGCCCAAATGGCAATGCCGTGCGTGAGCGCTGATGTAATCGTGGATGTTAGCAGCGCTCTTCTCTTTTTTTTCGGACCTTCAACGTTGGGAATTAGCCGTGACAGGATGGTCCTGACATTTGACGCTTTATTTTCGGCATGCACCGTGTGTTTGGTCTCCTTTTTGCTCTCCACATTTTACACAGAGCTTGGATCGGTCGACTAGATTCTTACACTTGTTTGCAACGTGTCCAAATGCCCAGCACTTAAAGCATTTCACGGGCCCCCTTATTCCTTTCATTCCTCGGGAACGTCCTCCTTACTTGTGGATTCATCGATGTCTTTTATCTCGAGTTCTTCTTTTGGTGTTTTGCTGAGCACTGTAGCCCCGTATCCGAGGAGATCTTTGATGGCCTTTTGCAAGGAAGGGGCCTCTTCGGTGTTCCCCCTTGTAAGAATAATCAGCATATCTCCAGTGGCTGTTTTGCGGATCTTGTCTACGCGTTTTTGAGCCATACCAGCAGTAGTATCCTGTTTCATGCGTTTCAAGATGTCCGAGTACTTCTCTTTGTCTTTTGGGCGAATTATCAACGCATTCGTTTTTGGCCCTGAGTTCCTCTGTTTCTAGGGTTGTTGTTTGATCTGTTTCTTCTTTTTCCCCTTCACTTGCTGCCATTCTGCAGGTTTGGCAGGCGGTGTTTTCTCAACGGTTAGCGGGGCTGATTTGTCCTCCCTCCGCTTCTTCATTTTGACATTTTCTTCCAGTGTGGTGGTATGCCTTTTCCGTTTCTTCCTGGTATTGTTTCTGGGATTCGGCGTTAACGTTTCTTCCACCATTATCACCTCTGTCTCCATTCCCAGGGTCTCCGAGGATATCTGAGAGTGCGACGGTGTCGCAAACGCCCGCGCCGCCGTTGATGGCGTCGACATCCGGCATTCTACCTCCTCCATCACCGTCTTCCTCAGTCGATTGAACGCAGTACCTATGGCGGTCACCTTGCTCTTTATCTCCTTGTGCACGTTCTGCTTAGGTTGAACGAATTCGTACAGCTCAGTGATGAGCTTTTCGACTCGTTCCAACTCTTGTGCTTTCTTTGACTTCTTCTTGTTTGATTCTTCTGGTGTGGGATTACCAGCTTCTCTTCTTTCACTTTCTTTTCCATTTGATGCTACCATACTTCTTACAATTACCAGCCCATCATGCGTAAAGGAGCGGACCGAAATAGCGAGGAACGGGTATACCGTGTGGATACACCTACCTATCCCCAGTACGTGGGGCCTCGCCTTCGCTTAACCAGTCCCGACCAGTCACGGACATATGTGCGTGAATCAGCTTATGGACGGACTGTCGCTCGCCCGGGGCGGCACAGATTCCGATCTCTGTGCTGAGTACGCACTTCCTGATTAGGGCCCGAAGTGGCTGGCTTCTCTTCCCCCGTCACAGTGGCCACCTCGACAGAGCAGGCTCACATGAGCCCTTCAGACACTGACAGCGGAAAATACTTCCAGAGAATTCGGACACTCCCACTGTGCTGTGACAGGGGAGCATCAGGGGAAGGGGAGGTTTGTAGGATGGGATATGCGGATCTAGGGACGGGTACTTTACCTGTTGGTCCGCGGAGGGTATTATATTTCTCCTCTACCCCATAGGCGTGTTCCTCATGTCTATAGAGCGTTCCTCTATCCGCCACCCTAGGACGCTCCACATAGGAGTTTTCAGACTCTCCACTATGGTGCGCGCGCGCGCTCGTGTGTTTGTGTGTATGTGTGTGTGAGTGTGTTTTTTATTTTTTTTTTTTTCCTTTAGTGAAGAAAGAGGCTGAAGGGAAAAATCTTACTAGACCATGGCATAAAATTGTATCTGGGATTATCGAAATAATCCCAGAGCCAATGGTACCGTGTGTTGGATTCACACCAACTAAAACCCCTTC
>JAWWML010033163.1:0-11672 GCA_035047165.1 Ormyrus rosae
ACTGTACACCCCTCAACCACGTAACCGGGGGAAACAATTAAATAATCTCCGAGCTAGGTAGGTGTCGGGCCTACGTGTTTATTGTTTATATATTTGTTTATAACAATTAAATAGTCTCCCGGGCTACACAGGTGTCGAGCCTACGTGTTTATTGTTTAAATATTTGTTTATAACAATTAAATAATCCCCCGGGCTACGTAGGTGTCGGACCTACTTTTTTATTGTTTAAATATTTATTTATAACAATTAAATAATCCCCCGGGCTACGTAGGTGTCGGACCTACTTATTTATTGTTTAAATATTTGTTTACAATAATTAAATACTGGGAAATTAAAGATTTACTTTCGTGGTTCATTGCATCGTTGAAATTATTAAAGAATCCTACAGATTTCTCTGGAGTACTCCAGGTTACTTTGATTCCTAATACCTCTAAACATATTTCTAGTTTTTATATAAAGTTAAATTTTTACTATTTCAAAGCTTGTAGGAAGAAGTTAAATTTTTAAAAATGCTTTATTTTTCAGGCGTGTAACGTGGTATGAACTCTTCATTTATTATACCTGAAATATTAATTTTTCATTTAGCACAGGTTTCTTTGAATTTTTCAATGTTCTCAAGTACCCAAATCTTTAAAATAAATCTGACACATCTTTTTTTCACTGCTGAATCCAAATACTAAGTAAAATCGTTGCGAGAACTAGTGATATTTAAAGAAAAAAGCAAAAAAATACATGACTATGTTTATTTTTTTTTGCAAACTTGAATTCAAATTTGAATTATATGGATACATGAAAAACCATACATGAAAAACTATATGCCTTTCAAGGTTGTGAAAACTCTACAAGCGCATAAAATACCTTTACTACTGAGACTGCAAAGAGCTGATAATTGAAATTTTTATGTGTATAAGTTTCTATGTATTTGTATTCTTAGAAGATTATATTAAATTTACAAATATTGTATTAAATTTATGAATTTTTTATGTAATTTCAAAGTTTTTATTTAAATTTAATATACATGTACTGTAAATTGCACACACTCTTATCTTTTTTAAATGGAAATTTAATTGTTTATATAGAAGTAAATATAATTCAGCAGACAATTTAATCATTGCAATTTTAATTTAAAAAAGATTGATATGAAAGTTTTACTGCTGTTAAAAACTCTGACTTTTTAGTAACTTTCACTACGCTATGTAAAAGTTAAAAACTTTAAATTGAAACAGATAGGGCTGAATTGAAAGGCTACAGGATTTAGAGCCATTGTAGAGGCCACACGCCTACAAGCAGAGCCAGAATATCAATTAAAATACCTGGAGTGTGGCGTAGCATTAGGCCCATAGAACTCCACAGACTTTATTAATACAGCAAAAAGTCACCTTGATCAGCCTGGGTATAATTAACTTTATTATTTTACACTGAGAGAAAACATGTTTAAAAATTACTGTCTTATAAAGTGGTCACAGATTTCAAAAACCAAAAAAAGTAAGGTATTTTTATAGGAAATTTTACTGAAAATTGGAATGAAGAAATTCAGTGTCAGATAAGTATTACATTTTTAAATACATAAACTATTAAAAAAAATTATTTTCATAATATAAGTACCTGATTCTTTGTTTTTATGTTAATTTTTCAGGTAGCCGTCAGGTCCAGCAGCACAGGGTAACAGCATTTATTTATTTAAGAGCGCAAAGCATTATTGTATGACCAGAGTGGTAAGTGCAACAAAATAAGCGACAATTTTTAAGATTATTTTGGACTATATGTCCTTAAGAATTAATAAATAAAATTTTAAAGATAAAATATGTGTCTAATAAGTGTATTATTTATATACACATTATTATAGATGATAAACATATTTTGTATAAAAAAGTACAAATATTTTATGAGAAGTTATGTAAATTAATGTTATTTTTAGAAATAACATCAATTTTCATACAAAGCTTGTAAATATTTGTCTATAGAATTTAAATTTTGATCTTATAAAGTATACGTGTATTGATTATAATATATTTTAATGTTATCTAGGTAGTGGAGGTACTTTCGAGGTCCAGAAATGGAATTTGACTGTAACGAGAGTCAAATTCATGATCAGTCGAGAATCTGGACGAAGAGGACATATTCAGGATCAAGATAGCGTTAGGCCCTGTGGCTGCACATATCATCTCTTTATGTGCCAGCGATGAGTCTGTCAGTTTCAACAGAAACGTTCAAAATAGAAGCGCAAACAACCTTTAAAAATTTGTTAATTTAGAACTTTTTATTCTTAAGGAAGATCTTTTTCATTGCAGCATTCTTAATGTCTGACGCAATGTTCATAAAACAAATACACCAAATTGTACAAAGTAGCTTGCGATTATAAACACTAATACTATATTTAACATTAAATTGAGAAAAAGAATTCTTTAAGTCAAAGAAGGCTTCATTGCGATCATTCAATTGAACATTTTTTTCATTTAAAGACTAATTTTTTAATTAAAAAGAAACTTATACAAATGAAAAGAAATACTTTATTTGAATTGTTTTACAAAAAGTTTTTAATATTAATTTTAAATTATTTTGAATTATTTTTTTTATTTTGAATTGAAAAAAGCGTTCTTTGAGTTAAAGAAATTTTTAATAAAGAAAATAAAATAGTTAATAATATAAAATAATTGAATAATTATGCCTACCTCCTAAGGAAGAAATGCAAGCTGCATAGTAAAAATATTCATGTTCATGGATTTCATTGCATGGCTCAATATTCTGTGAACATGAATAATATTTAGCATAATATTTATGATTTTTTTCAAAATCATATTTGTGAACTGGACTAATTGAAGAATTATCCTTCCTGCTGTATTTTATATCCGCCACAGGGATGATAAATTGGCTTTTATTGTCAACAAAAATTATTGCAGCAAATTTTATTTGCTTTTTATCACCACTCATTTTCAAAACATAACCAAAGAATCACATGCTAACTGTAAAAAGTATGTAATCAATTATTTTCAGAACAAATTAACTGAAATAGTTTTACTATTTAAAATAATACCTTCATAAAAGAAACTGTGTTTGTAACTAATTGTAATACAATGAAATAATTTAGTTTTTTTATTAATATCTGAGATCCGAGATACTGAAATAAACGTGCTAATGAACAATTCGAATTAGGTTCGTCATACGCATAGAAAAATTCCTTTCTTCATTACCACAATCATAAGAACCTTAGAGCACTAAATATGCATAGATAAGAACACCGATGCCCTTTCAGTCTGCAATTTTTTTTTTAGTTTTTATAATTCATTAGTAAATAAAACAATCCCTCCCAAAACAAATAATTGCTCTAATCATTATTTTATTAGCTCTTAATTGCTCCATTTTTTATATGTATCAAAGATTAATTATAAAAAAGTAAAGCGTATTATATAGTATTTTTTTATATTTCGAAAAAACTTATCCATACCTAAATAAATTAAAGGTTATTTAGGCTAAAAAGAGCTAATTAAATTACGTCTACAGCAATTACTTTTATGGAGAGAAAGAAAATTAAAGAAAACGAAAAAACTTTACGAGCTACAGGCAGATCGGTGAGCATCAGCTGGCATCAGAACTTCATACTTTCTACAGGTTCCATAACCTATTGTTTATGTGTGCTTAGTATTAATCATTATAACAGTGTTATATATTTTTATAATTGCAGTGTTTGTTGCTGTAAAAAATTTGCATTATTTTAATACTGTTCAAAGTATGCTTCAATGAAGTGTAAGTTGAAATTTGCATTTTATTTAAAAATAATTTTTCAAGTGAAGAAGTATACATGGAAATATCAACGTATTTGTTACTAAATGTAAAAACAAACAATTTTTTACATGTAATAATTAGTTTATTTTTTAGTGAATTTTCAGTAAAATATTTTTCACTGTAAAAACAGTTTATTTTGTCAGTAATTGTATAGTGACTTGACGATTAACTGAAATTTCAGTAAAAGTTCACTATGCCTTCAATGAAACAAATATTTTTTATATAAAAACAAATTATAACCAATTTAAAAAATACTTAATAAACTGTTTATTATATATTACATGCATGTTTATAATGCATAGTATAATGCATTAGTAAATATAGTACCACAGAATCAAAGTTTCCAGTTCATTTAAGCAATAAAATATTTAATTTATTTGATTTTTAAAAATACCGATGAAGTTTATTTTAATTTAAAACTATTTAATTTTTGGTGTGATATACTTTTTATTCACTTTCAAAAAAATCTTTGAAACAATTTGATCAATGAGTAAGTTAATTGTGAAATATTATAGTCTATGAGTTGTATTTTTCTGAAAATTACTATCAAAGTTGTTTATTTATTTTTTATTGATTCAAAATGGTGCAATTTTTTAATTGTAGATATAAAAAGTTCTGTTTCAAAATTTTCTTATATACTTATTAAACAATTAAAATCTTCGAACCTTTTTCTATAAACTTAATGGTTCATCACCTTGAGAATTTTCAGTAGAATAGTTTTTTGATTAAAAAATTGACATTATTTTAAGATTAATAACTTTTCAAATGAGACTGGACTAGATTAAAATTAAACTGGATTAAAAACTAAACTAAAAATAAATTAAAACTTACTAAACTAAATTAAAAAACTAGATTACAATTTTTTTCTATTAATTATATTAACCCTTTGCGGCATGGTGGGAATACGTATTCCCACCTTTTTTCATACTATTTTTTCCGTTTTCAAAGTAGTTTTTATAGGTTTTATCCAAGGTTTTTTGTTGTTTCATGATGAGGGGTATTGAAGTATTAAAATTTGTATAAAAATTTTTCAAATTTTGTTTTTAATTTGTTAATATTTATTAACAAATTTTGAAAAACAGCCTGTTTTGTAATAACAATTCATTATTGGCGTTACTTTTAGTTGAATTCTTATGAAAATTTATATATTAGGGTTTTTGGGCTAACTCAGATTTTGAAAATTTAAAATGGCGAATCCGAGATGGCGGCCAAAATTTGAAATATTTTTGGATTATTTTGAAAATTGGTCTATAGAGATTTTTGAGGTCTCTGATTGTGAATTTGAACTCAGATTTCAAAAATTAAAAATGGCGAATCCAAGATGGCAGCCATAACTTGAAATATATTTGGATTTTTTTGCAATTGGATATACCAGGGTTTTCGGAGTCGCTAATCATGAATCTGGACTCAGATTTCAAAAATTCAAAATGCCGAATCCAAGATGGCGGCCAAAATTTGAAATATATTTGGATATTTTTCAATTGGAATGCAGGGGTTTTTGTGGTTTCTGATGACGAATTGCGAATCGAATAGTATAATATATAGTATGTATAGTATAAGTATATACTTTTGCAATTATTAGTAGCAAGAAATACCTGAGATTGATAAAGATTTTATCGTCTTATTGAAAAAATTCAAGTTGGATCAAGTATAGTGGGCCAATGTACGAAAAACTTCAAAATATGAAATCAGATTTACAATCAGGAATCCCTAAAACCCCAGTATATTAGTTTTCAAAAAATCCAAATATTTTTCAAATTTTGGCCGCCATTTTAGATCTGCCATTTTGAATTTTCAAAAATCTGAGTTCAGATTCATGATCAGCGACCTCAAAAACTCCTGTATACCAATTTTCAAAAAAATCCAAATACATTTCAAATTTTGGCCGCCATCTTGGATCAGGGATACTAAAACTAAACTTGATACTCTAATTAATGTATGCCGCAAAGGGTTAATACTGTTATATTATATTATACTATGTAATTAAAGTATATTAGATGTTAAACCCTCAACCTTAAACCCTCAACCTTACAACCACATCCTTAGACTCTCATTTCTTAAACCCTTAATCCTTAACCCCTCAACCTTGCATCCTGATCCTTAGACTCAACCCTTAAACCCTTAAGCCAATAACCCAATAAAATTTAATCCCTAAACACTTAAACCCTCAACCCTTAAACTCCCAAACCTTAAGCCCAAAACCCTCAAACCCTCAACCTTACACCCTGAACCTCAAGCCCTGAACCGTTAAACCCTCAACCATTAAACCCTCAACCCTTAAACCCTCAATCCATAAACTCTCAACCTTTAAGCCCGGAACCCCTAAACTCTTAAACTCTCAACCCTTAAGCCTTGAACCTTTAAACCCTGCAGCCTCAAACGCTCAAACTCTTAACCGTTAAGCCCTGAACTCTTAAACCATGAAGCCATAAACCCTCAACCCTTAAACTCTCAATTCTTAAGGCCTAAACCCAATAACTCTTAAACCCTCAACCCTTAAGCCCTTACACTCAACCCTTAACCCACTAAACCCTAATCCCTGAAGCCTTAAACCTTTAAACTCTTAAGCCCTAAGCCCTGAACCTAATAACCTAGAATATTAATCTAGTTGTTTCTAATGGCTCTAAAATTTTTTATTTAGCTTTAGGAAATTGTACATTTCTGTGAATTTTTGTACATTTTCGTATATTTCTGTACAGAAATGTACAAAACGGTATAGAAGTATACAGAAATGTACGTATAAATATACAAAGGTACAGAAATGTAATAGAAATATACAGAAATGTACAAATTACACTTCCGCCAGGGATACAGTACGAATATTGAATTTTTTTCATATGTATAATTCAATAATAATAATTTATTTATGTTTATAGAGATTTAGTTATATTATAAAGCTGGTATAAATGAAACTGTAGTTTATTTTATAAAAACTTGGAATGTCAGGGAGAAAAAAAGCTTATATATACGATGCCCAAGCACCACTCACAAAATATAAAAAAACTGAGATCAGAAAAAGATTAGCAGAAGATGTAGCTGAACAATTACCATTTAACAGACAAATCGATGATGTAAATGAAATTAATTTGTTTGAAACAGGTCTTTCAAATGTAAGATAGTGATTGAATGTTATTAATTTGATTATTAAGGTATTCATAAATATATTTCATTTTACATTTGTAATTATTTCAACAGCAACCATTACTTGCCCAGGAAACAATTGCGTCACTTGAAACAGATAACACAGACGATTCCACGTACGATGAATGTTTGAATCGCCATATAAATCAGGTATAATTTACTTGTAGGTTCTTTAAGGAGGAAGGGTAAAGTAAAATGACAAAATGTTACCATTTAATTTTTTTAGTAGAAATTTAGCTTAACGTATAAAGATTATATTCTTAAAGTTTGAAATCGAAATTTGACTTTTAAAAGTGTATCTATAGAGTCGTTCAAATAATGCGCTCCGAGTAGTGTAGAGTAAGTTCGGACAAACTCCAAGCGCCTTTTTCTCAAAACACAAAATCTCGCGGTCCATGCAGCGTAGCTTAAAAAGTTTCCAGTCAATTGTTTTCAAATGTAGCATAGTTATTCTTTAACATATTCTCTTTTGCGTGAACGTATTGGAATTATAAAAATTTAAATATATTACATTGTTAACTTTAAACAAAAAATATTTGTAACTTTTGTTTTAAATAGCACTAGATTTTCATTTTTCGATTTTATAAAACATACATTCATGCAAAGCGTACTATTCAATTTTAAAGAAAAAAATTTTTTTTTTCTTAATTTCTGGTAAGTATGATATGTGCGTTTTACGGCGGATTTTTAACGCGCAAACTTTAACTAGCTGTTGCTAAATTAATTACAAATACTTTTTCATAAATAAAGCATTTTTACATTCTTTGAAATGTAAATAGAAGTATGTAATTCTTTTTAAATCATAATCATTTTACAGTTTCTTCGTAAGAGCTTGGAAAAAAAAGGCTCTTTTACTTGACTCTTCTCCTTAAAGCTGTCAATATTTAAATTAAATAAATAAGGAATTAAATAATTATGTCAGACATTAGGGACATATGCGTAGTAAAATAGACATTTATTTTATTATTGATTACTTGTATATGTTTTTGTATTTTTCGGTACAAAAGTCATAAAAACATATACACTAACTAAAGCGTAAAACGGAAGTCTCTCTCTCACTCAGACGTTCAAATTCATGAAACTCGTTATTTTTATTTATTTTTATCTATTGTCATGTATTTAAATACGATATTTCATATTTTTATTATGATTAAAGGATTTTAAAACTGGCATATATTTTTTTAATTTTTTCACAAGAATATCTCAATTATAGTTAATTTTAATATCACAATGAAAGAAAAGATACGAGGGAATGTTAAAAGTAACAAAGTTACATTATTTTTTATCTTGTAAATTCATGTAGCAAAAAATTTTGTATAGTTTTTTTTATTAATTTGTAAATATTCGTCCAATTCTCAATTTTTTATCTATTATTGGTAGAACCTCGTTCATATAGCTAACTCATGAATAAACATACTTATTTAATTTACATGAATATCTATTTAAAAGTATTTAAAGTGAAAATTTTCTAATTATTACTTTTCATTGCGCAGAATGACGATCCTAATGAATGTTCATACAAAGATTTATACAGTAGTAATGAGGATCTTGTTAATAATATAGAAACAGCAATACACCCATCAACATCTACGGAGTTATTAAACCAAAAAATATTCTTTGACTCCGTTTCTTTAAATATTTCAAGAAGCCCAGCAGAATTACTACTAATGGCTCTAAAATTTGCTATATCAAATACATTATCTTTAACAGCTTTAAGTGATCTATTAAAATTTGTGAATTTAGTATACGGAAAAAATGTTCTACCAGAAACACGTTATACAATCAATAAAATTTGTGGTACTACTGATAACGTTACGTTTCACAGTATTTGTCCTGAATGTACTAAATACATGGGTACATTTGAAGGACAAACAGAACCAAAAATTTGTGAAAATTGTAATACTCAGGTAAATGTCTCAAATTCATCAAACCCATGTTTTTTTGCTATGATTGATCCATCAGAAGCTATATGTGATATCATCAAAACGCATGAAGATTACTATGATTATGTCGTGAAAGAAAGGCAGCATGAGCAAAACCACATCAAGGATATATATGATGGAGAACTGTACAGAAATTTTGTACGTAATTTAGGAGAGTCTGATAGATATTCTTATGTTACCGTAATATTTAATACTGATGGTGCTCCAGTTTTTAAATCGTCCAAATTTTCATTATGGCCCGTGTACATAATAATTAATGAAATTCCTCCACAAAGTCGAATGAGCAGTGCGATTACTGTAGGATTGTGGTGCGGTAATAAGAAGCCAGAAATGAGTGTAGTTTTAGATAGGTTTGTAGATATGATGAACAGTTTATCAAACGTAGGTATAAGTTGTACGATTAAGAATGATAATCGTCGTATCAAAGTGTATGCATTACTTGCTTGCGTAGATACTCAAGCTCGACCACCAATGAACGGTTCCAGTCATTTCAATGCAAATTATGGCTGTGATTGGTGTTTGCATGAAGGGCAATATTTTGCAGGAAGTATGCGATATCCATTTCGTTTCCCACTCCCCGTTGAACGAGATCACGATAGTACAATTCAACATGCTACGGAAGCTGTAAAATCTGGCATTCGTGTTCTTGGAATTGTAACTGCGTCTCCACTTTTGAATTTGCAAAAATTTAATATAATTGAAGGGTTTACACCCGATTATATGCACTGTTGCCTTGCTGGCGTAGTTAAACAATTTACAGATTATATTTTAAAATATTTAACGAAAACAGATATAGAACATGTAAATATTTTGTTGCAAAATATTAGGGCTCCTAGTCAAATAGGACGTTTACCAAGATCTTTTGAATATAAAGGATATTGGAAGGCTAAAGAATTTGAAAACTGGGCTTTATACTACAGCGTACCAATTTTATCTACTGTTATGACAAATAATGTGATGTTAAAGCATTGGTGTTTACTAGTGGATGCATTACACATATGCCTGAAAATGAATATAACATTTAGTGAACTAAATAATGTTAACGAAATATTACATGAATTTGTTAAACGAGCTGAAGATGTTCATTCATTGAGTGCCTTAAAATATAATGTACATCAGTTACTCCACTTGGCGAAAAGTATTTATAACTGGGGTCCTCTTTTTGCTCACTCAACATTTCCTTTTGAGACAGCTAATCACAATTTATTGAAAGCTATTCATGGTGCTAAGGGAGTGATTTTACAAATTGTTAAATACGAAGGTATTCAGCGATGCATTCGAAATTTAGAAAATAAGGTGTACATAAATTGTCCTAGTGATGTTATACATTATTGCGAAAATCTTGAAGGTTCTTTAGCCAAAAAGTATTACAAAATATCTAATATAACTTATTTAGGCAAAGAAAAAATTATTAAAGAAATGTATGTGGAAAAATTCAATATTTCTAGGAGAGCCAAAATGTTCAATAAAATCGTGTTTCAAGGATGCTTATACATGACATCGCATAAACAAAATAAGCGATCCTGCAATTACTTTGCGCAGTTACATGATAAACGATTCGTAAAAATTATTCAGTTTATAGTTGATGAAAATGATCGAGAATTAACTATTTGTAAAGTTATTAAAGTAACACAGCATAAACATTCGAATGCAGTATATAATGTTATTGATTTTTCAGACGAAGTTACAATTGACACAAATATAATACTCAGAATTTGTGTATTTATCGAAATAGAAAATCGAGCATTTATAGTTCCTGTGCCAAATTCATTACATTACTAGTTAATTATCAAACTATTTTTATTAAAATGCGCCAAATAATGTATATAAGAATAAAAAACTACAATAATATAAAATAAATTTGTTAATAATATTTCCTTTCCTTATATTAAAGTTTTAGAGTACTGGTACCCTAGCGTGATTCACGATCGATACTTGCAAATATCTCGAAAAATAAGGCAGATGGAAAAACTTAACTTAAATAGAAAGATTATCCATGCGCAATGACAAATTGTTCTTAAAGATGATGTGTAGGTGCCCAGGAACATGTTTTAATTGGCAAGACTTCTTCCACGAGAAAGCCGACCCGAAGGTCAATGCGCTAAAAATCGAAATATGTACCTATGAATAATGTTTAGGTGTCCAGGAAAACTTTCTCTTAGCTGAAATGTTCCACAAGAAACCCGATTGTATATGTTCAGTCGATTCACAAAAAATCTGAATTTGTTCTTGTAGATCATGTCCAGGTGTGCAGGAGTACTCCCCCATTACCGAGACATGTTTCACAAGAAAGCCGATTCAATGTTTATTCGATTCACAAAAAATCTGAATTTGTTCTTGTAGACGATATCTAAGTGTGTAGGGGCACCTTTCCGTGGCTGCGACATGTTCCAAAAAAAACTGGTCGAAAGGTAAGTCGACGCGCAAAAAAATGAGAATTTTTGCTATGGATGATGTCTAGGTATCCACGACAACCCTCACATCAGCAAGACATCATCTACATGAAAGTCTATTTGGAATATAAAGAAATATAAGCTAACGTTTAATATATTTTTTATGCTTTTAATACTTTATTAATAATTAAAAATAAAAATAAATTTATCGTATGTAGAAAATAAGATTCATAAACCTAATATTTTTTTTAGTATTTTTATGTATTAGTTGCGCAAATAGTTGTGCAAATAGTTGCGTCACTTTTCGCTCGATAAGGTGACGCAAAAAGTGGCGCAAACAGTGGCACAAAAAATGACGTAAATATTAGCGCAAAAAGTGACGCAAATAGAAGCGCACCCTTTTTCAGTAGGG
>JAWWML010033174.1:0-11672 GCA_035047165.1 Ormyrus rosae
AGAGTTTACCATAGGGCCGCTTGACTAAAGAAATAAACACTCTAAATGAATAGACTCTAGAAAAAGCCTCAAAGTGCTGCTCGGGCCATGAAAGAAGTTTGAGGAGGATCATAAAAGTTACGAAATATCCTCAAAGTTCCGGAATTTTCATGAAATAGATCCTCAAAGTATCATTTTTCCATATATATACTTTTACGTGTCTCCAAGCTTTATGTTTTTCCAAGTATTTACGTGTCTTAAAAAATTACGTGCCTTTAACGCGGAAAATTGACGTTTCTCAACTTCACCTGGAAAATACGTGTCTGTACTTCATCCACGTAAATCCACGTAAATTCACGTAAATCCACGTAAATCCAAGTGGAAAAGTCGTCAACGAAGTCAATTTTCAGACACGTAATTACGTGGATGTACGTGGATATACGTGGATTTACGTGGATTTGTGGTGCGAATAGACACAGCGTTAATCTTAAATAAAAATAATAGAATTCATTATCTCTGTGTCATTAAATTTCTTTATCAATTTTATTTTCTATTATACTATAAAAAAAACTGGATTTTAATAAGTTAATCATTTCAGTTCTACAAGGCTACATAAAAACAAAGCTCGTCTCAACTCCAAGTCGTTATGAAACCATGAGCTACGGATGTGGCTCCATAACTGATGGTTTGTACAAAGTTACGATCCAAGTGACTAATTTCAAGGAAAACGACTTCGAGAAAGGAACAGCTGTACGGGTTGTAGGAGAAATCAGCAATGGAGGTATGTCTACAATTCATCTATATCTAATTTATCCATACAATGCTCAATCTATTAATTTATTTTGTAAAAATTACATCTTTATTTACAAAAATGATTTGGAAAAATTTATAATATACACATGATCTAGACAATATTTACAATGCTTAATCTATTAATGAACGTATTTACAAAAATATACATTTAATTATTATAGAATCTGGGAAAATTCACAATTCATTCATTCTATACAATATTTACAATGCTAAAAATACTGATTATAATTTATTTACAACAAAAATTCATCCATAATTACTGTATAATATTTGAATTGAACTAAATAGTTATAAAACATTTGGAATACTTAAACATTTACAGAATATGTAACTAATAATTTACATAATTATCTTTTTAGGGCAACCCATGGTCATCAAGTGCAAGGATATGACTGCGATAACAGCCATCCCGGAATTGTCGCCAATGTCCAGTACTCAATTGATGAGAGGTGTAAAAACACCTAAAAGGAAGGAACCATCATAGAAGATTCTACGACACGCATTTTACCTTTCTACATTTATTTACTTTTTTTTCAATTTAAAATTTGAAATACTTGAAAAATTTTCATGTTTATGCATGCATTCAAAAATTTTCTTGATGAAAATACTTTTATAATTTGAAATGTTTGAAAGTTTATCTGTACTTATTTTTATTTTCTAACTCTGATGTTCTCTTCAAAAGATTCATTCTTTCATTTTAAAGTTCTGTTTACTTCAAAGTAAAGTAACGATGAGACTAATTACATTAATCTTGACTGATTAAAAGTCTATAAGACTGTTTAGTTTTTTATTACAAAGAAAAACATGTGATCGATTATTATTAATAATCAAATGTAACTGTACAAACCAGTATTGTAGTTGTTAAGTATTCTAATAGGAACATATTTGTAATAAAAACTAGATAGTTGAATAATTATAGATTGCTCTTTAATGTATGAATATTTTTGTACTTAGAAAACAAATAAATGAAATTTTAAAAATATTGCAATGTTTTATTCTTATCTTCAATTATTACTAATTCATATTTATATGTTTACATTCCTGTTCAAATGTAATCTTATATTTGCATCAAACTTGCTGCTGTGCTGCTATCTGCAGGGGTATGTTCCAAATTCGCCGTCCGTCAGTTAGTGAGAGAGAAAGCGCTAAATATTGTTTATAGCAACGCACGCCTGCATTAACCTCAAAATAACTTTCCTTAAGAAGTTTATGCATGCAGTTGAAAATTTGCCGATAGAAATTGACAAAAAAAGCAAGGCAGTTTTGATTTGCTTTTTTAATATTGGTAAAAGTATAAATTTAGCCTAAAAACGTATACTTTCAACGAGCAAAATAAAAAGTTTTGAGATAATCAGTATCAATTGATTGATTTATCTTATTTAAGTGATGGAGAATTCTGTAACAAGGTAAGCTCTTCATGGAATATTATTACGGTTCATCTTTTTGAATAAGGCTGTGCAGAATAAACTAAACAAGCTATTTTGTTTGCTATCGATATCAATCGTTTTATCTTTTGATTCTTGCAAATAAATAATTCAATGTTTATAAATAATTTTAGATTAATATCTTTCTTCTAATGAAATTACAAGAGAACCTGAAAATAAAAACCAAGAAAGAACTTTTATACAAAAAGATTCTTAGATTTTGAACAGTATAATTATATAAACTTATCTAAAATACACTTTTAACAAGTTTTCTATAATGCTTCATCCTTCTGTCGCTTCTTCATCTATTTTGTTATCACTATTCCACTGACTTTTGTAATAAATGTTCATTATGTTATCTATAAATAAACAAACCTATATTGTTAATAAAATATATCTGTATCAACAGATTGTTCAAAATCACTCGTAATTTAATTATGTAGGAACTCCTGTATTTGGAGCTGATGGATTTTATAAAAAATACTTAGTTACATAATGAGACAAAATAAACTGGTCAAAGATGGCAAGTCGTGTTTTTAAAATGTTGTACACGGATCCATGAGTTAGAAGCAATTTCTTCATGAATTTCCAATAGGAAAACTACCAACCATTGCTCGGAATTTAGAACAACGAATTATAGAGATGGAATATAAAGATCCAGAACTCTATTACAAAGTATACATAGGTTTTCCATTATCCAAAGATGCAGTGTCTAAAGTGAGGAAAAAATTGGATCAAAGTAGTCTCAGCTCGTAAAAACAAATCTCACTTTAGAAAAACAAACTAAACTCAATCAATTGAATGTGAATTTGGAAACATTGAAGAAGACTGGTTGTTAGTAAATGACCCTCAACAAATACGTACAATAGCAGAACATTATGGTATATTTCAAGATTTGTATAGCGAAATTCCATTGAACAAATTACCAGTAGTTGGAACTTGTGACTTAGCAATACACAATTTTAATCAGTGTGTTAGTGTATACATAACCAATTTATGAGTAGTTTTAAACTGTTTGTTTACATAGATGTTTTGTCCATTATTAAAGTTGGGTTTTCACAAATTAAATTGTGATAAATTATTACACGAGTCAGCAAAGTAATATCGGTGAAACAGATGAAAGAGCAATAGGAGGATGAAATATCATGAAACTTACAAAAGTAGAGTTTACATATGTACACTATTATATCATTCAACTTCTTTTTTCTGGATTTTTCTTTTTATATAAAAGTTCTTGATACTTTGTTTCTATTTAAGGTTTTTCTTAGCTGGTTCAAGAGCAAGCTTGATTGAAGCTGTTCGTTAAAAGATATAGTTACAGTAGAATTTTATGACGAAAAGCTGTAAGTTTTGAACTACCGATCAGCATGTGATTATTTTCAGAGGAACTATAAGATAAACTGATTATTTTATGAATGAATTGTATTACACATATTCATATTTTAACCTTTTTCAGTGAATGAATGTTTGGAAGCTAAATATTTTGACATTGGACTATGAAGTAAACTACGGCTGCAGACTGCATCACTGCTAAATCGAGTTCTCAATCCAGATACTCGAGTGTCTCTGAATCTAAGAAGTCTATGGTTATTAGAGTGCCACACACTCACTTTTGTCATCACTTGTAAGTACATACATATACGGACAATCTCATGTAACTCAGTAATTATTAACAAAAGAACTTACTGAATATCAAAAGTATAATAGAAAATAGTTGACTCTTCACTCTTATTTTGATAATACTAATAAAATTTGAATTTTTAATTTGATTTAAATTCAAACATAAACATTATAACATTAAATAATATAAGAAGTTACTATACACAATTTTCCAAAATGATATTATGATTGAATAGACTTACATTCCAAAAAATAAATAAGTATCTTTCAACTATTATACAAAATTTTTGCAATTCCAAAGTTTGGCAAATTTCAACGACCACAATATTTTCTAATTAGTATATTCATTATGTGTAACTTCCTTTGTCTACCTCTATGGAAAATAACTTACTGCAACTAATTAATCATAGCTAGATTTCTAAGGTTGACTTTCTAATTAAATATAAACTGAATTTCAATGCAAATTTTACATCAAAAACTGCTTTTGCTATCAAATTGATTTTTTTTTCTATTTTTGATAAGAAGATACCAATGTAATACTGCATTACACAATTCATTTTTTTTTTTTAATGACTGAGAAGAACTTCACATTATTTTTTCATTGATTTTACAATCTAAATCTACTGCCAAGAATACAGCTGGATTTTACACAAAAATTCCAACTGAGTATCCATGTGATCTTTTTCTATCTATTAATTATCACTTCTATCATGAAAATTTACTATTTCACTATTAAAATGATAGTACCTCAAGTAGCTATTAACTTAACACTTCATTTATAATAATTTACAGTACATAAAAACTACACCCTAAAGAGTTCGAATAGAAATTGAATCTAAAAATTGACTTGGATATACATTTTAAATTCCAAATAGATAATGCGGTATTTTTTTGCAATTTGTATGTAAAATCTGTTAACTAAGTTAGATTTCCCAATAGAATGAAAACAAAAACAATTTCATTCACTTAGAAATGTTTATATTGCAGTCTTAATTCTACTATCACTGGGAAGTTCCAAGGTGGAATTTTCAAATGGAAAACTCAAGTGTTTTCTATTTCAAGTTCTACGTTTGTTCCAAGATAATTTTGTTTGTCTATGTCAATTCCTAAGGAAATTATTGTTTTTCAATCACGTTACCTCTCTTGCTGTGCTGTAATTGGAGTCAGAACTGAAATAAATTCCATTCATACAGAAAAAAATTACTAGGAACGATAAACCTAATAAAATTTTCAGTATAACCATTTCGGAATTAATGGAAATTTCTTGCATTTTGATTTGATTACGTATTATCACTTTTCACGAATTGTAATCAATTGATAAATATTCATGAAAATTAATTTGACCGCATGAAATTACAATGGAATCAACCTAGAATTTGAAATTAAAATTTACTCAACAATCGATCTCCAAATTCTATTTGAGAAATTCACCTGAATGTTTTCAACAGAGTTTTTTTCAATAATGAATGGTAAAATTATCATTTTAGATCTCATGAAATTGTTTTCTTTTTTATATTTATTGTAGATTATATTTTTCTAACGATTCCCCTGTAAACATTACGAAACTAAAAAAATCGTGTATAAACATGTGAAATCGTATAAAAATGTGTATAAACATAAAAAATTGTATATATCCGTGTCAAATGGAACATCAATTTTTCATTATCTTGCACGTTTGTACACATTTATATATTTTTATTCACATTTCTACACTTTTATTTTGAATATTTAATTAATACAATATTTAAGCTTTTACCATGCAGACCATAGCAGACATTTTGGAAACGCTAGAACTCGCGTAAATTGACACTGCACGAAAATTCTTCTTTTTCCCACATCGTGCAGGGAAGAAAAATAGCGATTTTGTTGCAACAGTGGTGAAAAATTTTTTTTACACATCCCCACCGTTTTTCGGAACAAATAGCATCATAAAGAAGCATTCATTTTTGAATTCTGACTTAATATGTATCTTTTAGTAAAAAAGAAATATTTGAGAATTTGCATTTTCTGAGGAATGTCCGTATAATTTAATCATAATATTTTCTTATAGATATTTTATTGACAATTTCGTGAATGCACAGACAACATAAACATTTGTTTTTCAGGTTACCAACAACAGAATCTCCTCAAGGACTTAAAACGTACTTCGAAATAGACGCAATATAAACACATTGAACAGTAAATTGGGTAAGTAATCATCGTTTCATACATTTATTCAAGAGACGAATGAATAAGATTGAAAATATCATTTATTTTATTCAATGTTAATTTTCAATCGAAAAATATAAAAATGATTCACTTATTCTGTGTCTCTTGCTCATGATTCAAAATACTACTATTTGATTGAAGAAATTAAAAGTTCTCATTTTTAATTGCAGGTTCTATAAGGACGTAGGATTTTTCTTAAAAAACTGATACTAATTTATCGATAGATTTACTCTGCCTAATATTGATTTACATGAACATACATCTACATTATACCATGATTTCTTCTAGGAAATTGTTACTATATGTCATTTTTTTAACTATGTATCAATACATCTATGAATAAACTTTTCTAATAATAATTGAATTACCTCATTACTATTATATTACTCCAACTTCCAAACGGAAACCAAATTTGACCAAATATATACCTGACCAAATATACCTGACCAAATATACCTAACCAAATATACCTAACCAAATATACCTGACCAAATATACTTGACCGAATATACTTAAACTAAACAAATATCAACAAAAACAACACAAAATAAATAAACTGAATCAAACTAACTGAAAACCAAATACATACAAAATGAAATACTTCAACCAAATATTGACAAAACAAATATGATACTAACAATAATCAGCAAAACCAACTTAAAATAATCGAATACTGACCAAAGAATTTGAAAAAATCGAAACTCAACCTATCAATTAATTCAACCTCAAATCTTGAATTTTTTTCTATAAAATAAATAATTAGATTTATACAAATATGTTCGTAAGAGAATTCATTACATAATTATGTAACTAATACATCGATAAAAAAAATTTATTTGAAAACTTTAATTTTTCCTTATTGTAGTTCTCTTCACATAGAATTAAAATCAACATGACTCGGAGACGAGTACAAAGAACTCCACAAGAAGAAGAAATTTATCAAGCAAATAGAAGATCTCGCAACGCCGAACTTCAGAGATTAAGGCGAGAGGCTGCTCGAAATGCAACCCATGATTCAATCAGATCAACTATCGACTCTGATGCTGTCCAACAAGATTATTTAGGTAAAATGGACACATTGTGTATGCATTGTAACGCAAAACATTTTGAATCAGAAAAGGTATCAAACAAAGGATTATCTTTTAACGATTGCTGTGGTCATGGGCAAGTTAAATTAGAGGATATGCCTGAATTTCCTGTTGAATTAAAGAATATGTTTCAAGGCTCTCACGTCAAATCAAATGCTTTCTTTGAACGGATTCGATCATACAATAGTTCTATGTCATTTGCGTCATTCAATACGAATTTAGTCAATTTTCAGTCAAGGCGTTCTGGACCTTATTGTTTTAAAATACAAGGTCAAATATATTATCAAATGAATACTGCTCTGTATCCGGATGAAAACGAAAATCCATCATATGGACAATTATTTATTGTTGATTCACAAGAAGCTATTGATTATAGAATGAACAATATTCCACAGTTAGATCGCGAAATTGTTGAAACAATAGACAAAATCATAAGAGAAAAAAATATTTTTGCAAAATCGTACGAAATGATGGGACAAGAGATCATAAATCAACAGAGAAACTTGAATGAAAACGAACCTGTTACCGAACTACAACTACTATTCTCTTTAAAACCAGGCACCGATCGTAGGCGGTATAATTTTCAACGTACGAATGAAGTCGCTGCTGTTTTTTCAATGACAGCTGACTGTGAAATTCCAGAGTCATAAGTAACAATTCGAAATAAAACTACGAAAACTTTACAATGCATTAGCACAATGGATCCAAATGTAGAACCGTGGATTTATCCTTTATTTTACCCATATGGTACTCAAGGATGGCATCAAAATCTGGAACGTATCACCAACGGTAATAGATCTCGACGTATTACTCGGTTAGATTACACCAAATATAGGATAGCAATTAGAGATGATGAATTTAACCCTTTCCTTCTTGGCCGAAGATTATTTCAACAATTTATTGTTGATTCCTACGTTAAAGTTGAGAAAGATAGAACAAACTTTATTAAAACTCATCAAAAAGAGATAAGAGCAGATACATATGAAGGGCTTCATGATCATCTGATGAATTCTGCTAATGACATACGTGGACGTATAGGCAAAACAATTATCTTGCCATCAAGTTTCATAGGTTCACCTCGTCATATGCAACAAAGTTACCAAGATGCTATGGCAATAGTTAATGAGAAAGGAAAACCAGATATTTTCCTCACAATGACTTGTAATCCTCAATGGCCAGAAATTATAGAAAATCTTTTACCTGGTCAACAAGCTTGTGATAGACCTGATATTGTTGCTAGAGTATTTCATCTAAAAAAAGAACGTCTACTAGATTTGATTGTTAAAAAACATTATTTTGGAAAAGTTGCAGCTTATGTATACGTTATTGAATTTCAAAAAAGAGGCCTACCTCATATGCATCTACTAATAACCTTAGCACACGATTATAAAATCACGACACCTGATATTGTAGATAAATTTATATCTGCTGAAATACCAGATCCAGTAACCAACATTCGATTACATGACATTGTAATGAAGAATATGATACATGGGCCATGTGGTGATTGGTGTATGGTTGATAATAAATGCTCTAAAAAATTCCCCAAATGTTTTCAAAATGAAACAAACATGGATGAGAATGGGTATCTCAATTATCGTAGGAGAAATACTGGCATAACATACGAGCAACGCAATGCTAATATAGTTGATAACAGATGGGTCGTTTCTTTTTCTCCAAAATTACTAGAAATTTTCAATTGTCACATGAATGTTGATGTCGTGACAAGTATCAAATCAGTAAAATATCTTTATAAGTATATTTATAAGGGTCATGACGCAGCCAATGTTATTATTGGAGAGTCCAATAATGACAGAATTATCAATCACGATGAAGTTCATGATTATATAGAAGCCAGATATGTTAGTCCTATTGAGGCATGTTACCGAATAATTAGCAAGCCTTTGCAAAATAAAAGTTACACCGTAATAAGACTGCCTGTACATTTACCAAATCAACAATGTGTTATTATAAGCGAAAATGTAAATGAATTCGGAAATAATCTCAATGAATCAAGTAGTATGTTATTAGATTATTTTAAATTAAATTTAGAAGATAACGATGCGAGGAATTATTTTTATAAAGATATACCATGTTTTTATGCCCACAAAAAACAAAAAAAGGATGGCTCAACAATTTCAAGTTGGAATTATCGACAAAAACAATGTAATACTATTGGACGTATGTATTCTGTTAGTCCAACACAAATAGAGTTATTCCATTTACGTTTGCTATTATTACATGTGAAAGGTGCTACCAGCTATGAATCTTTGAGGACTGTGAATGGTATAATTCAACCGACTTTCACAGCAGCATGTCTAGCATTAGGTCTTATCGAAGATGATCAAGAATGGACAAAAGCTATGGAAGAAGCCACTTTGTGGATGATGCCTATGCGATTAAGAAAATTATTCGTTAGGATTTTAGTACACTGCCAACCTATTTATCCCGAAAAATTGTGGGAAAACTTCAAAGATGCAATGTCTGAAGATTTTGCACAAGAAAATGATATAACAATTAGTTATCAAAAAGCTTATGCTGAAATCAATTGTTTACTGAATAATGAAGGTCGCTCTCTTGCAAATTTCCCATCTATGGAGCAACATATTGCAATTGATTCATTGTTAACCCAAAGAACAACTGAAGCAATGAATCATAACCAACCTGATTCAATAACAATACCCGGTCAACAACAAATGTTTGAATGCGATAAACAACGAACTGCTGAACTTGGTCGTCAACAGTACTTAAAATTAAATGATGAGCAAAAAAGTATAGTTAAGAACGCTCTTACTCAAGCTCGTGCTGATGAATATGATGCAAACAATTGCATGTTTATAGATGGACCAGGTGGGACAGGAAAAACTTTTATTTATACTACTCTTTACTATTTATTGTCAGCAGAAGATGTAGAAGTATGTTCTATGGCGTTTACTGGAATCGCTGCTATTTTACTTCCGCGTGGAAAAACAGTACATAAAGTATTCGGTCTGCCGGTACCTATGTTCAACGATTCATCTTCTAATATCAAGGTACAATCTAAAGAAGGTCAATATCTGAAAAATGTCAAAGTATTCATTTGGGACGAAGCCCCAATGGCTCCTAGATGGGCTTTAGAAATAGTAAATCGAACATTACAACACATTATGGGGAATGATTTACCATTTGGAGGTAAAATTATGATATTAGGTGGTGATTTCAGGCAGCTTCTACCAATAAAGATTGGTGGAACTCGCAGTGAGACAGTTAATCTTTGTATAAAATTTAGTACATTGTGGATGTATTTTACAAAATATTCTCTAACTATAAATATGAGAGTTCTACCAAATGAAATCTGTTTCTCAAAATTTCTACTAGATATTGGCAATGGCATACAAAATGATGTAAACGATAACATTAAACTCCCTCAACACTATATCCTTGATCCAAATGATTCGATACATGGCATTTTTGAAAAATTAATTAAAGCTAACAGATACGAAGATATGGAAGAATGTGCTATTTTATCTGCACGTAATATCGATGTTGATGAAATCAACAAACAAGTAACTAATCTCTTAGATGTTACCACTGAACACATATATACTGGTATTGACAGTACTGAGAATTGCAATAACGGTGAACTTACAGAAGTCTTATTACCTGAATATTTAAATTCATTAAATCCATCCTGTCTACCCCCTTATGAATTACGCTTGAGAAAGAACTGTATCATAATGCTTATTAGAAATATAAGTATTCACGAGGGTTTATGTAATGGAACTAGATTACAAGTGATAGATTTTTCCAATCACCTGTTGAAATGTAAAATTCTAACTGGTGATAAAGCCGGTGATGTCGTTTTCTTAAATCGTATCACTCTATACTGTGAGAATGACTTCCCTTTCTCATTTTCAAGAAGACAATTTCCCATAAAATTAGCTTTTGCAATGACTATCAACAAAGCTCAAGGCCAAACATTCCGTAATATCGTTATCGATCTCAGAAGAGACGTCTTCAATCATGGTCAACTCTATGTAGCTATGTCTAGAGTACGATCCTGGGATTCGTTGAAAATATATCTCGGGAATCAAAGACAAAATAATAAAGTGAAAAATTACGTGTACAAAGAATTATTTTAATGGATTTATACGCAACAAATTTCACATCGCTAAATATCAACAATTATAGTAAAAATGCATAGCATGTACGATAAAAAATGACGCGCGCGAAGCGCGCTTAGATGCTAGTAATATATAAAAGTATATGAGACGTCAACTGGAAGAGTAAAAAATTTGATTTAGCTAAAACTCGGTAAAATTGAAGTGATGTACCCTCAAAACATGTTGCTAAATTTTGGGACACTAAAATTTAATTATCTGAAAGTTACAATGTACTGAATTTTGAGAATTTTGGGCAATTCTTCTAAAAACCCAATTTTCAACATTTTTATCTCAAAAACTATCAATTTTTTATATACCATATAAATGGGAAAAAGTTTGTAAATTGCATGTATTTTATGAAAAAAATTGTTCTAGACCTTAACCAAAACATTGGATAG
>JAWWML010033184.1:0-11671 GCA_035047165.1 Ormyrus rosae
AATAATTACACTTGTCAGTGACGATATTTAAGTTAATGAGAATAAAATAACGCGCAGAAGGTACGACTTAAGTAGAATAAAGCTAATGAAAACTAAACAGCACGACACCCTCGCATACGATGCACATTTAAGCTAATGTGGCGATTACTCAACGGTGGCAGCTATATACTCGCAGCTATATATAGCGCAGTAATTACAAAAGTTAGCAATGCTAAATTCCAGTGATTCCAGTAAGCTTGAATTTATTACAATTGTACTAAACCCGTGATTTGTCCCTTGTTCTTTCCATAATGTGGTATACAAAACTTAAACGATGTTTGAAATTAAGAACTTTCTAGGTGCATAAAAGTTTAAAAGAACGCCGTTTCTCATATTTCAAGTTTAAATGAAATGTTCTTCAATTCATGACCTACACTTCACAAAAGTAGTATCAAAAGAAGTAGTTACTATAAGGTATATTATTATTATTATTATTCAGTTCTCTGCCAGGGTGCATAGGCTCAGGGACACTGAGTTTTCACCATTGTATCCCTATCCTCTTGGCTGTTTCTCAGGAGGTGTCCCCAATTCCAACGACCCTGCAGAAAGTTAGCAGGTTGTTTATGTCCATCTCCTTAAGCATCTCGAGATCTAATATCCCGGTGCCCATCCACTTCTGGCGTTGGCTCATCAGTATGGGACATTTACAAAGGAAGTGATTCGGGGTTTCTTCTTCCTTCTCACACCACCTACACAGGTTGCTAGTGCCCTGTGTTTTGTGGGTATAACATCGTAAATCGTAGTGTCCGGTGAGAATTCCCAGAACAATACGAGCTTTACGTTTACTTAGATTGACGATCGATTTAGCCCACTTGTTAATATGATCACCAAGTAGTTCTTTGGACCATCTATACCCCTGGGAATTCGTCCAGATTTTCCATCTTTCTTTTCCCAGTCGTCTCCTTAAAGCATTGCATCCTTCCTGGTATGGTACGCCCACCTCCCTTTCCGGTTGCTTGCTTGATTCTGCTCCTTGCTTTGCAAGTGTATCTGCTCTCTCATTGCCTTTATATCCCGAGTGTCCTGGGATCCAGGTAATGATGACTTTGTTTGTCTTAGCCAGTTCATTCAGAGTGTTTTTTGCCTCCCTGACTAGTGCCGATGTAGTACTGGGGTTTTTCAGGGCATTAATTGAAGCCTGGCTGTCCGTGCAGATTCGTATGCACCTGCCTTTGACTTTCTCCCGTAACATATTTTCTGCACACGTTTCTAAGGCAGCCATTTCCGCCTGAAACACTGTGTTGTACTCCCTCAACCTATAGGTAGAATCCCTACTTCGTTTGGGTCCACTGATTCCATAACCCGTGCCCTTGTCCGTTTTAGATCCATCAGTAAACCAGATTTCACCATGTCCAAGGGCTTGGTTTTCCTTCCATTCTTCTCTGCTCGGTATGCTTGTTTTATACTGTTGCCCGAATTGAAGACTCCTTACTGTTTTGTCTTGGGGTGCTCTAAAAATAGATTCCCTCAACATAACAGTTTGGATGGTTGCATGCCCATTCCTGTTCTCTACCCATTCGTTGCTGCACCTCAGTCTGTATGCTGATCGAGCAGCCGTCTCCTTGATATCAAGGTCCAGCTCTCTGATATCCAGCAACATTCTGATTGCTGCCGTGGGTGTGCTTCTCCTAAGCCCGAAGATTCCCCTCAATATGACAGCCTGTAAACGGTCCAGGGCCTTTTTAGAGGTTTTATCTTCGGCTGTTTTCCACCATATTACTGCCGCATAGGTAAGTTTTGGTTTCAGTATAGCTTCATATATCCATAAAGCTTTTTGGGGTTCAAGCCCCCAGCCTGTCCCAATTGCTGACCTACATTGCATGAATATGTTGTATACTTTCCTGCATTGCATCCTAAGATGCTGTTTCCAGTATAGTTTTTTATCTAGGTATACACCTAGATATTTGACTCCCTCCGCATACGGTATCTGTTGCCCGTAGAAGGTAATTCTTCTTGTAACCTTACTTTTGTATTTTCTGGTGAAGATCACAATCTCTGTTTTGTCCGGATTGACCCCCAGAGATTTTGTCCGACACCATTCCCGGACCCTTTCCAGTACGCATTGTACTAGGTCTGGTAGTACTTCCTCATACTTGCCTTTGACTAGTATGGCAAAGTCATCCGCATACGCAACAGAAAATATTCCTTCTCTGTCTAGAATGCTTATTAACTCGTCAGCTACTATGTTCCACATGAGAGGTGATATGACCCCTCCCTGCGGACACCCTTCATTGACCTTACCTTCTACAGTTTTACCTTTCCATTCACTGTAGATATCTCTGTCACTTAACATCCTCGTTACCCATCTTCTAATGGTTAGCGGTGTCCCCTTATTCAACAGAGCATTGTCAATAATTGTCCTAGTGGTGCTATTGAAGGCTCCTTCTATGTTCACAAAGGCAGCTATAACTGTTTCCTTAACTTCTATTGCCCCTTCAATGTAGCCTACCACTGAATGCAGCGCTGTCTCTGTGGATCTGCCCACAGAGTAAGCATGTTGCCTACGATGAAGTGGCTTAATTGTCAGTATGTTTTGCCTGACATATATGTTCACCAACCGTTCTAAAGTCTTCAACATGAAGGAAGTCAGACTTATTGGTCTGAAGCCCTTCACCGTTGAGTAATCTCTTCTTCCGGGTTTTGGTATAAACGAGACCCGTGTTTGTTCCAACTCCTTGGCACGTATCCTATGGCAATACATCCTCTAAAAATGCCCGTGACCAGTCCCAGAATGCTTTCGCATCCCTCTTGTAACATCTTAGGAAAGATGCCATCAGGTCCTGGTGTTTTGTACGGTTCAAAAGAGTTTATTGCCCATTTAACCTTTTCTGAAGTCACGACCTGAGCCGCTGTCCTCCAGTCTTTTCCTTCACCATTCCTCACTCTCTCGAGTACCGGTGTTTCTTCTATTTCTGGTCTTTTCCTGACGAAGTCAGGAAAGTTGGTCTTCAGAAGTAGTTCTAGAGTGTCCTCTTCTGTTTCTACAAAGCTGCCCGATCTGTCTTTAAGACTTTGAAGTCGTGCACTATTGTCCTTGGTCAGAAGTCTGGCCAATTTTGCAGTTTCTGCTAAGCTTTCAATACTTGAGCAGTAGCTGCGCCATGCTTCTTCTTTTGCCTTAATAACCCCGTTTTTAAAGTCCTTGAGCGTCACTTTGTACGCTTTCCAGCCTTCTGGATTATTAGTTTTCTTGGCTCGATTAAAGGCCTTGCGTACTTTTTTCCGCATCGACTCTAGGTGTTTGTTCCACCACGGTGTACTTTTCGGTTGCCCGCCCGGTTTCAGCGGGCAGTTGTTCTCATATGACTTGACAATGGCATGCTGGATCTGTTCAAGTGTCCATTCCAAGTCCATTACGCTGCCATATCTTCCCTTAAGATGGACTAGTCTATCCTTGAGTTCAGCCTTGTATCCTCCCCAGTTTGTATCCTTAGGTTTCCTCCTAGGTTCCAGTTTAGGTTTCACTATCTCGATCCCAAAACTGATGGTCCTATGGTCTGACATAGATGGTTCATCCTCCACCCTCCATCCATGTATATCGTCTCTAATGTTCATAGTAGCCAAGGTGAGGTCAAGAACTTCCCTTCTGTTTGCTGTAACGAAGGTTGGTTCATTCCCCTGGTTTAGTATGTCCATTTGGGTACTGGTAATGTATTCGAGTAGCGTTGCACCCCTCTCATTGATATCTGTGCTACCCCAAGTTTCATAGTGAGCATTGGCGTCGCATCCTAGTATCAGGTCGAGGTTCTTATGCCTGCAATACTCAATTACCTTTTTCATACCTATAGTTGGTATCTCCTCATCGTGGGGGAGGTATGCTGACGAGATCACTATCGTTTTCTCTCGACCCTTCCTATCCTCGATTTTTATCCTGATGGTTGAACAGTCTCTGGAACACAGCTCCTGTAACAAAAAAACCTTAATGCCCTTGACGGAAATACATGTCCGCGCATTTCCGTCATTAGACCCTACAAACAGTTCCCCGCATGCATTTAACCCCCTAATGCGCCCCCGCCATAGCCAGGGTTCCTGTATTAGGGATATATATGTTTGCATCCTTGCCATGCTCCTAGCTAACACTGCTGAGGCGCTTTTGCAGTGATGCAGATTAATCTGAGCGAAACGTATCTTGGTGGAGGCCATCTTTCTACTCCACCATTAGCTGCGTCTCCTCCTGAGCCTTCGTTTCTGTCTCAGCGGTATTGTCTCGGCCCAACAACTTGAAAGTCGTCGTTCCGACACCCACCAAGAGCCTGAAATTCCGGCTCTTCAGAGTGGCCAGAGACGGTTCATCCAGGCCAAGAATTAGACACCCTTCGGATGTCTGCTTCAGGACCGCCCATCTTGCCGTGTCCACTCCGTCATTCTGCCTCCAGACCAGCTTCAAGAAATCCGATGCAGTCTTCACTCTCGAGGGAAGTCTAGCCATAACTTTAATGACCTTTACCTCATTCGGTAGCACGATCCTTACCTTCAGGTCTGGTAGCCCTAGGTCCAGGTTTCCTACTTCCTTCTCCATCCAGGTTACCGTCTCCTTGTCTTCGCAGACAAAGATCATGGTTCCCTTTCTGGGGAAGGATTCCTTGAAGCGGGGTACAAACGCCCCCTCCTCCAGGGCAATGACACGATTGACCACCGCTTCTTTAATCTTCTCGCAGACCTCAGCCGGCATCTCCCTTCCCAGGAAGTCCCCACAAGTAAGGGTTACCCTGGGCAGGTGTGATGCTACTGCTGCGTAGCTTACCTCGGACTGGTTTGCCTTCGGTCGCTTGAGCGGTTTCAACGCCCGCTCCGTTGATCCCAGGCTGTTGGAGGCCATCCTCTTCCCGGCCGATTCAGCAGTGGCAGACGTCGAGGGATTAGAGGGACTTCCCAGCCTCCTCTTCTTCCTCTTATTCTGCCTCCTAGCCTTACCGAACTTGGGAATCGGACGTCCCTCGTCCACCGCCCGTTGCTTCAGGAGTTTCCTCCTTTGGGCTCCGCTCAGATGTCGGTTCATGCCCGTCTCTTTGTGGTCCTTTTCTCGGGGAGGTTCCATTCCAGGACCCTCTCGTATCTCCGAAGCACTGGAGTTCGGTTCATCGGCCCGACTCTCCATTGCTTCGTGGTGTTTTTCTTTTTCTTTTAACTTACTCATTTTTAATCCCACGAGTAGTGCGGATCCCAATTGTCCATCCCGATTAGTCCGCCTCATCGGGTAAGGCTAAGTACGATGGGGTTTCGCCCGGTGCCCCAAAGGAACCGTTCGCAACACAGCTTCCCCTGTGCCATGCATCTCTCGGCACGGTATCTCACACCTTAGATTGGGGCGAGTTACCCATCTCCGTAGATATGGGCTACCCAATCGATCTACTCGCATCGACCCATTGGAGGACCGCTTGTCAGTTGCCACGAGCCCCCTTATCCTCCCAGCACTTGTCCACAAAAAAAAAAAAAAAAGTAATCGCTTTTCTTAGCGATTCTTTTCCTGCTGTTCCTCGCGTTAGCATACCAGCAGATGTATTTCGTTTTCTTTGTTGTTATCCCATTTGTTCTTGTAATTCTTTTTCTTTCAATTTTGCGGCTTATTTGTTTATGGTTTTCTCTTGGCTTTTTGTTTTTCTTTTTGTTATTTATTTCTATCCGTTTCAATTTTGCATGATATTTGTTTGTTTGTGTATGATTTGGTTTTTTTTCTTTTCTTTTTGTTTTTTCTTTATTTGTCTTTTGTTTTGTTTCTTTTGTTTCCTTCTGCTTTGGTCCTTTTTCTATTTGTTTTTGCATATTCCAAATCTATTATTTCTTTCATCGTTCTTCGTTCTTCGTTCATCTTTCTTCTTTCTTCTCTTCTTTCTTCTTTCGTCTTCTTCTTTCTTCTTCTTTCTTCTTTCTTCTTTCTTCTCTCTTCTTTTTCCGTCTTATTTCTCTTTTTGGAGAAAAGTCATTGTAAGTAATTAAATGTCTTACTTTTATTAGTCTTGTTTTAATTAGTCTTAGTTTTTCAGTCATCTTGTGGGTCGATTTCTAGTTCTTCTGTTTCTTCTTTAACCTTCAATATTTCTTTCGTCATCTCTTCTAATATATGCGCTCTTTTCTTATCTCTTATCCATTCTTTAATCGATATTTCGCTCTCCGTTGTTCCTACTCTATCTGCATATTTTTTCCTTATTTCTCTGTATTTGTAGCATTCCAGTAGCGCATACTTTTCTGTATCTTCTTCTCCGCAGCTACAGAGACTAGAATCTCTGAACCTGAATCTTTTCCTGAATTTTTGGAAGTTTCCATGTCCAGATAGTATTTGGACTATCCATTTTGTTGATTTGATCCAGTTCATTTTTATTCTTTCAGAGATATTTGGAAAGATATCGAAGGTTATTCTTCCTTTTTCTGAGCTTTCCCAGCTTTCTTGCCACATTTTTATGGTTTCGATCTTTATTCTCTTCTTTGCCACGTTCTCGTTGATTTTTCCCATCACTGACCGTCTATCGATTTCCTCTCTTCTTCCTTCATACGTGTAATTTTCATTGAACTTGAATTCTTTTCCTTTTCTGATACTGTAGAATCCAATTCTTTTCTCTATTTCGAGGTTCATCGGGATCTGTCCAGTGATGACGGTCATTGCATCTGCTGACGTGGTTCTGTATGCTCCTGTTATTCGCATGAGAGCATACCTCTGGGCCATGTATATCTTCTGCCGTTGGGCCTTTGTGATTCTATCGTACCCTCCTGCTGCTGCGTATGAGACTATAGGTATCAAGACTCCCTTATAAATTATCTCTAGGGCTTTGTAACTTATTCCCCATTCACTTCTGGCCATTCTGGCCAGGCTCTCGAATATGGTTCTTGATTTCCGCGTTATGTTTTCGACGTGGTCCTGAACACTAAGGCCCCTTCCAAATGTTACTCCAAGATATTGAAAGGGTTCCTGTCTTTTGATATTTTGTTCATTTATTTTTATTTGTGGATAGCATTTCGGGTGTAGTATACCTTTCGCGAGCAGCAAGGCACATTTGTTAGCTGCATGGCTCATTTTGGCTTTTTTACTCCACTCTTCGATTTTGTTTATTGCTATCTGTCCTGTTAGTCTCAGTTGTTCCCTTGAGTTTCCTTCTATCAGGACCACCTGGTCGTCTGCATACGCTATAGTCTCATGTTCGCTTTCTTCTAATTTTCGAAGTACTGAATCGAAGATCAGATTCCAGAGGTATGGTCCCAGCACTGAGCCTTATGGACAGCCCTTGTTCACTATCTTGATTCTTCTTCTTTTCCCTTCCTGTACCATTACTCTTATGTCCTTCAGGTAATCTTTGGTTATTTTATATAGGTCTTTTGAGCATCCTATCTTCCTTAGTTCTTCCAGAACCCCTGGCCACCACACATTATCGAAGGCGCCTTTAATATCAAGGAAAATTGCGAGCACGTATTTTGCTTTGGATTTTTTAACAAAGTCTCTTAGATGAATTATGGCATCCTCTGTTGACCGGTTCTTCTTGAAGCCGTATTGATTTCCTGATTGTTGGTGTTCCGAGATTTCATTTAATCTTTTAACAATCAGTGCCTCAAGTATTTTGCCGAAGATTGGCAACAGATAGATTGGCCTGTATGAGCTAGCTAGTGCAGGATCCTTGTCTTTCCCTTTCTTTATGATAACTACTTTCCCAATTTTCCATCGGTTCGGGAAGACACCAAATTTCAGACACGCATTGTATATTTTCAGCAACTCTTCTTGAATTTTTGGCATTGCTACTCTAATGATTCTGAGATCGAGATGATCGGGCCCAGGGGCTTTACCGACTTTCATCTTTTTGACGACTTCTTGGAGTTCACTTAATGTAAATTCTCTTGTTCTTTCTCCTTCGTCTAGAGGTTCCCGTCCATATTCTTCATGTCTTATACGTTGCTGTTCTTGTGTTTCATTGGTGTGATTGTCATTCGGAAAAAGGTCCTGTAAAAGTTGCTCGGCCGTCGTTTCCCAGTCAAGTGTATGGCCATGATTAGATTTTATGTTACTCGCAACTTCCGTTATTCTTGCCTTTTTTGCCGCTATTTTGTATGGCAAACTCCAGGGGTTTTGTGAGGACATTTCAGTGACAAACTGTTCCCACTTTTCTTTTTTGGTCTTGTCAATAGTCTTGCTGTATCGCTTGCGTGCCTCGTGGTAACTGGCTTTTTTCTGCGCTCTTATGTCCGGTATTTTTTCTCTTTGGAACTGTCTTCTAAGGAAGGTCATGTGCTTTTTAAGATCTGTCAGATTTTCGTCCCACTATGGAACTCGTCTGCTGCTAGTTTTGGTTTTAGCCGGAATGGCCCTGTTACAAGCTTTTGTTATCCTAGTCACTAGAAGTTTGATGCACAAGAGAGTTTGTGTTTTATTATTCAGAATAGGTGTACTTGAGGGGTCCTTATCTAATTCCTCGTGGAACTTTTCCCAGTTTGCTTTTGTGGTTATGTATCCTTCTGCAAGTTCTACTTTCCTAGTATATCTGTTTGTTCCTTGTTCATTGCAATATTCGTATGTGATTGTTTGATGATCACTCTGTGTCCATCCATTTCTGACTCTCCATTCGAGGACTTTATTCAGAAGGTTTGCTGTTACCATCGTAACATCTACATATCCCTCGCCTACCTCATTTGCAACGGTTGCCGGGCCCATTGGGTCATTTATCACAAGCAGATTATGCTGAGAGATTAGGTCTTCTACCTCTTCTCCTTTGGAATCTGTATTCTGAGGTCCCCAGAGTGGGGATCTTGCGTTTGAGTCAATGGCTATTATAACTTTTCGGCCTCTTAATGCCGTTAATATCTCATCTAGAGTGTTAATGTGTATGCTCACGTCATCTTTTAGCTGGAAGTAGCCACTGACCAAGTATATAGATTCATTTCCTTGTGAAATCTCTGCAACTGCGAAATGTGTATTACACAGATGTGTTATTTGAAGTGCAGTTATGTTTTTATTAATTATCGCTATTGCGGCCCATGGGGTCCCTGTCCCCGTTGCAATGATTCTGGTTCCCATTCCGTATCCCTCCACTTTATTATTTCTTGTATATGGTACTTGTAGTAGAAGTACATCTATTCTTTTCTCGAAGACTTTTTGCCTTATTTCAGGAATAACTCTCTGCGCCCTTCTAGCGTTTAGTTGTGCTATTCTTAGCCTAGCACTGTTATTCTCCGTAATCAGAGTTGTTAACTAATCTTTCTAGTGCTTTTACGTAACAAGGGCATTTCTTGTCCATTACGTTGTGGTCAGATCTCTTCTTAATTTTTGCGCAGTTTGCACATTTCCTTCCCGCATTCTTTTCCTTGCACGAGTTGTGTGTGTATCCCCTTTCAGCACAGTTAGAGCACACTTCGTCATTTTGGCAATTCTTGCTTATATGTCCAAATCCTAGACATTTAAAGCATCTCGTCACAACCAAGTAATCTTGGATCTTGCATGCTTGCCATTCCACGAAAATTTTCTTTTTGCTGAGTAGCTTCTTTCTCATCGTTGATAAGACCTCAATTACCCAGTGGCACGTGTCTTTTTCTTTCTTCCCTGTCTTGAAACGAGGTGTAAAATCCTGTATAAATTGATTCTTGTCACCTGAAACATCCTCATTTTGCTCATAGACCAGGTCCTGAAGGCTTCTATCCGTCAATTCCACTGGTACGTCGTACAGTATCAATTTCGGGCGGTGTTTTTGTGGTATGCTTAGATCAAAATTCTTTTTGAGTCGTCTATGTTCCTTTAATTTCTTATAAGAATCTTCGGAATCTGTCTCGATGATGAGTTCGTTTTTTACTTGTCGAACCTTGCCAATTTGTAACTTTTCCAACCTAGGATCTACGGCTTTCTTGAGTGCGATTCTCATTTGTTCTTGGTCTTTGAACTTTTCTGGTTCCTTGGGTCTTGCAAATACAGAGAACAGTTTTGGTTTTATAGTAACCTGTTTCACTGTCTCTATCGGACCGACAAGTTTTTTTGTTTTCTCTGCGTAGGTTTCCGGTACGCTAGGTCTTTTGCCTATTTCCTTTTTGAGATCTTTGACTTGTCTTTTCAGTCCAGTCTCTGTTCCAGCATATTGGCTGAGTGCTGCAACTGTATTCCCAAACAGAGTTTGAATAGCCATCATTGCTTTAATTGCTGGTTCATTATCTCTTTTTACCAAGAACTTGTGAATCGTGTCTAGGTGGTCTTTTAGTTCCTTCAATGTCGGATGTTGCGGAATTTCAACGTGACATTCTCCATTTCTCTTCTAGGTTGTTCCAGTGCCGTGTCACCGATTCCTGTACTTTCATGGCTGCTACTATCTAATTCAGTTACGTCCCAGATAGTATTGTTTCCAAGGTTCTCTTTTGACGGACTCATATCATCGACGTAGTCCATGTCTGTTCTTTGCCTTGAGACCCTGCCAGCCGTCACATCCGTGGGACTGACAGACAGTTCGCGCTTTTTCTTTTGTTCTGCATTAGTACTTTTAAATCCTTGATCCTCTGGTGCTGTTTGTAAGCTCTTGGATTTCCTTTGCTCTTTGGATTTTTTATTGTTGCTGTTGCTCGTACTCGGGTTTTGAGTGTGTACCATTGTTGTTTTATCATTATTTAGTTGGCTCATGTTTATTTGTTTTGTGTGCAGGCCCTTCTAGTTGTTTCGTTGAAATTGCGCTAGTACTCTTCGGATTCCTCTCGCATTGGCATTTCAGCTGATGGGGTTTGGCACGAGTCTTCTACCCGTTTCTGGCAGCTTGTGGCCTCGGCAAGGCAACATGCCCCCCTTTGGCGCCACCCGCCCAGGTGCTACCTGGAGCGCTTCCAGCAAGGACATTTTTTACACATGCTGCTACAGGACAGCCCGATCATGTGGCGAGTATGACCCGGGTCCTGGTACTATCATGCGGCCCGGGCGTACACGATTACCGATCCGAAAACAGTAACCTCCCGGTTTACAAGCTGTACCCTCCAGCTGCTTTCTTCCGTGTTAGGACTCACGGCCTTGCTTAGTTGCCAGATATAAAGAGTTCACCGTGTGGATTAGTCCACTTTGCACGTTGTCCAAGTTCAACGTGTTCGTGTCACTTTAACTTATGCCACAGAGTCTAGCGCTCACCGGCCGGCGACCTGTAACCGACCGGTGTGCATTGCTGCAAATTAGCCTACTGGGACGTCTCGAGAGGTTTAGCTCTCGACCATCCAGCGTTTCCCCTCCTGGGCGCCACGGACACTTGCAGTTGGCTTTCTAGGAGCGAAGGTGAGCACTGGTGTGCCGTTTGCCGCCACTAGTCGAAGCGCCTGGGGAGAAAGCTTTTGGTTTCTCACTGCCGAACGGGGCAGGAGAGACAGCACCGAGCCGGAGTCCACGAGAAAGCTGGTCTTCGTTGTTCGGTCGAGGACGTGTAGGCGGTTTTCAACGTGTCCGGGGCTGTCGGAGACCGCCAAGGCTCCAGGCAGCCGGTCTAGTTTCCCTGGGCCGACCGGTACGTGCAAGGTTGTCTGCAATTTGTAGCCCGTTCACCAAAGCGCTGATGGTAGTAGCAGTGGCTCGGGTTTTGCTGCGGGCAACTTTGCTCGTGAACGTGAGCGTCCGCGCGGGTTTCCGCCCTGCTCATTGTTGTTGCTCGGCCACTTGCTGTTGTTGTTGGCTATGCTCTGGACGATCTCGAGAGTTCGCGTG
>JAWWML010033205.1:0-11662 GCA_035047165.1 Ormyrus rosae
ACCACCTGAGCGCAGCCCTGGACACTCCGACTTCTCGGAGCCTCATAAGCATGCGGGTGTGGGAAACCCTGTCGAAAACCTTACTGAAATCAAATAAAAGAAGTTGCGTGATCTGTCGTTGGTCCGTGGCATGCCGGATGTCCTCCGTAAGTTTTAGTATTGCTGTTTGTGTGGAGTTATGTTTGCGAAATCCAGTCTGGAGCGGCAGCGGCGGCGGCGGCGATATATTTTTATAATATAGAGAGAAATGGAAATAAAGGAATGCATTTAAATAGGCTTTTCGCGAAAGAAAAATAATTATCAACACTATAAATATGCACATACATAAATAATAAGTACTGTAATACTTTATTCGTTGACACCAGCTGTTTTGTGGAAACAATAATGTAGCTAAATAAAAATGCAATGAAATTCGATTGAAAAGCAAAAAGAACAATCGACGATGATCAAGAAGTACTTCGGACTGTCTCTCTCAGTTCTTCCAATTATATATAATTATAATAATAATGGTAATTTAGCGTCAGCCTCTCATTTAGCTTTTAAATTTAAACTCCTTCATTTTAAAAGTTATAAATATCCGATGACTATTTTAAGTCTGAATATATTCATGAAATTACGCAAAAAAAAAAAAACAAGATAAAGTACCGTTGAACTGCACTGCGTTTTCGACTAAGTCATTTTCCGCTCAGCCTGTACCGTTTTCGATCGCCGTAGTCTACTCCTTGCCTCTCGCGTGAATTCTAAAGCTTTTTTGCTTCCACCATTGTAAACTCCGTTTTTTAATTACTTACATCGGTACACTTCTACACAATATGCGCGGATTCTAATTGAATATAAGAACAAATTATATTAGCCACTATACAATGCTACTGGTCTATACAGTGACAACTGATGGCTCCATTAAAAACATTTGCAACGCATAGCACTATAACTAATACATATATACTAATACATATTTATTTACAAGTGTTTAATAACATCAAAGCTAGTGGTTCGGAATCCACTATAAACTGTAGGTCCCCGTTGTTGCATGCAAGTGCAACAATGCAGAGCCGTATAAGACTCGAAAAGAGGATTTGGGTAGGCTGTAAATATAAAAAAAAAAAACTAATACATACGTGATACAGTTTAGTCTAAGCGCGCCCATAGAAAATAGTATGTTTATATACTAAGCGCGCTTATAGAAATTGTCGCGGCAAATTAAAAATGACTATATAGTTTTACTATATTACTTTATTACTCTATGATTATTCTATACTGTAATTATTCCATGCTGCCACTGTTGCAAGAGGTAAATAAACTGATGCAATTAGAGCTATATGATGGTACTTAGAAAGTTTATTATATTTTTTTTAATAGGAGAGAAGAAGAGACAAATTTTATAGTGAACGAAAAGTAAACGATTAAAAAAAGTTACAATTATACATAATTTTTTCATTTATAATTATTATTTTTATGGAATGAAGTTGATTAAAGCTGTCCTTCTCGTACTCCAATGTTATAAAGAAAAGAGTGCATTCTTCTGTAGACACTTTTTGAGGTACTTCTTTGTCAAATAATTTTTAATAAATACCTTGGTACCAAGTTTTCGATAATTTTCGATAATATCGCTAGAATCTAGCTAAATTCGGACATTTTAACTAGATTCTAGCGATATTATGAAACTTGCTACCAGAGTAGTATTTACAATTGTTTATGTGGAGAAAGTTTACTTTTACATATTCCGAATACACATTATTTCCAATATAAAACATTTTTCGTAAGAGTCCCTTTTCCAGCAGAGTTCTCGGAGCAGATGACATTTTAAACCTAATTTTATTATATTTTTTTATGAATATTTAAAATTTATTTATTAATAACTCTAAGTTTCTCCATATTTAGAATTGATTAAAGTTTCTTTTCGTCGTTTCATAATCATGCAATAATTATTAATAAATTAATAAGACGTGGAGAAAAAGTTGCATTCGGTCTGGTAGTTCATAGTAGCGCTTTGATCGGGGTATAGAGCACTCTTATACGTATACAAAAAGACAAAGTCGTGTAGAGTTTTTTTGTGTAGTGCGGTTTCCAACAAATCAATTAATTAATTAAACCAAATAATTAAAAAATAAGTAAATTGCGCTAGAATTTACTTGCTCCAGATGTTTTATAAAGGCGCAGCAAAATCGATACCAAAAAAAAAAAAAGAACGAACCAGGAAATTCCAAATATATAAATTTTATTTTTAAATAAGTGTTCCGTACTCAATTAACAATCTACAAACAGTAATCAATTAATCAATAATCAATTTACAAACATTTGTATAAAAACATGAAAACTTCATTTAATATTAAAACTGATTTAATAAAATATAGCTAAAAATAAACTTCTTCAACTTTATTGGATTACGTTTTGAAGTTAAATTCTTATTTTGCAGCCGGAACACCTTCATTCTATGACGTACTTAATTTTAACTCAGAAGGGTAACAGTGTCGAAATGTGCACCATGCTAGTGAGTTTATTGCTGGGTTCAGGATATAATGCATATGTGGTGAGTGGATATGCGTCGCGCGAGCAAACTCATTGTGACCAGCGAAAGAAAACATGTCCGTTTCTGCCGGAAGTCGAAGAAGTTCCGCCACCGCCACCAGTAATTGACACGAGAAAATATAGACCTCGAACGCCGCCTGACTTTCGAAGCAAATTTATTGAAGACATGGAGCAACGACAACGCGACAAAGAGCAAAAAGAGCGCGATTTTCGTGAAGAGGAACGTAAAAGAATGATTATGGTAAGTTGTCTGGAAGATTTAAGAATTATTTTAATTGTAAATTTTTCGCGATTTTTCATTAACTTTCTTAATTTTGAGAGAAATAGTATAATTTATTATTTTATTTAATAAACCATTAAAATAAAAACGCTAGTAAACATCACTTATGCTAAATAATTAATTAAAAACTTCAAAATATCAAAAATATGTTGTTCCCACGTATTTACGGATATTTAATATTTTGTTAAATGTATAGTTTTGTGCTTATTAAAATCATTTCCGAACGAATTCGAAATGGGGCGGAGCACGATGGTAGTTGGCCGCCATCTTTGTCTGCAAGCATAGCGTACGACGTGATACCAGAATAGGCACTCATAATCTATCGAGCTTTGCTTTGTTTAACATTCATTATCCAATACAAAAATTATATATGTTTTATATCGATTTTAAGACATTGTTTTCAAAAAGGCAAAATTGACTTTAGGAAATGGAACGACCAGAAAGAGACCCACTCTTTGGACAGAGAATTCATTTCTGGGTTCTGCTACTGCCCGGAGGGCTAGGACCCCGTAGTACGGAAGTAAGCGAGCCTCTATTTATTGAGGTAACTACCGGTGAATGGCACAGCCCCAGAGATCCAGCAACTAGTAACCTTTATCTAGGCGTTGAGAGTGCCTGGAACAATCGCAACTATTGGGTTAATATGCAGGATTGTACTGAAGGCGTCTTAAAGCTTGAGTGGGACCTAAAGGACGTAACTAAGTGGGAGCATTTATTGGCAGGGGAGCCTAGAGATATGCGTGACGTCGAGCCCGACGAGGACGAGGAGGTCAACACCCGTCGTGACCAGCATATGATCATGCCAGCAACTTATGTCAACAGAATCGTAATTCCTTATGAAGGTGATCAAACTACTCCCTAACAAATTGAATAAATATACATATATCAAGAAATGATGGCGACATTTTGGCCATAGAGTTTACAATTTAAACTATTTATAACAAATATTTACTTCTAAATATTGTATATATTGAATTTCACATAATTTGTTTTTGCCCTAACTTGCAATTAAAACCGGTTAATAGATATTGGTATTTTATGGGATTTAGGATGGAAGAGTTATATCTATTATAATTATTTAAGTAGTTTTTATGAAATATAGTAGCAATAAATAAAATTTTTAAAAAAATTAAGAAAATATCTTAAAATATTTTCTTAATATAAGTAAACATAATAATTAAATGTTAATATAAATCATTTTGTTGATTACGAATTCTGATTATGTTTTTCTAGCTTTTGAAAGACGATATCCGAATGGACATAAAGTTACTTTTTATAAGAAAGCCAGAGTGGAACTATACGCTCCTTATTCACGCGCGGATGGTATGATTAGATCGGTTACGACATTCGAGGATTACGAATATAAAACGCCAATATATGTATATGAAACATATCAACATCGAGGTGACAAACTTGAAAGAAGCGAGAAAGATTTAACCAAAGATTTAGCTATAGATTTTTATGGAAAAGGACGACCGGACGTTGTAAAAAGTACTTTTAATAATATTTCTTTGCTACACTGAGAGAAAAGTTTAGTAAAAATTAGAATACTGCCTAGTAAAGCCGCCACAGGCTGTCAAAACCCAAAAAATTATCATACTTTATAGGAAAATTTACCAAACAGTATAGTAAAATTTCTTACCTAAATAGGAAAATTTACCAAACAGTAAAATAAAATTTCTTATAAAGTATAGTAATTTTTTGGGTTTTGACAGTCTGTGACGGCTTTACTAGACAGTATGGTAATTTTTATAAGATTATTTGTAATTTTTACTATACTTCTTCTCTCAGTGTATAAATACTTTTTTCACATACAATATAAATCACTCATTTGTAGCTCACCAATATTTCACAACTAATAGAGATCTCGCGGATGAAGAAAGAACGTTGGAATTTCACGAAGGAAAAAGACTCGACGAACTTCATCGCTTTAAAATGCATCCTTTGTATGCCACGCAGGATTATCAAAATCGGGAAGACCGTCTTTACAATCGGTACAAAGTAGACCAAGCAAGCCTTGGATATATTTATATAATAATATAAATAAATCTTTTAATATTAGTTACCATAAGTTGAAGTACTAGCTGTATTTTGTGATGTTTCTGGAAGAAAAGCACTTTTTTACATAATTAGAGCTACTTAATTAAAAACAGGACAAATAAACCATTTTTTTGATTATTTTAAATGAAACGTAGACAATTTTGTTTATCTTTAGACTCATTTTTATGATAAAATAATTTACTTATTATTTCGCAACCAAATTTTTTAATAAAAAAAATTAAGTTTCTACTGAAAATTTTAAAAATTTCTTGTTTTAAATACAGGTATATCGAGTATTCCACCTTCAATGATGGTAACGTGCATCAGAATATTCATTACAGGGATATTTTGGTGAGTTTCTTTTTAAACAAATAGTTTTACTTTTTATTGGTAAATTAGATAATTTAAAAAAAAAACATCTAAATTATTTCTCTATTACTGAGGGTCGGTAACGATAATTGGCTTTTATTCTTTGTTTGAGCAATGTAACAGCGTTATTATTATTATTGAATTTTATTTCTACATATAACTGCATAATGTGATTAAGGATTAAAGAACACAATGCATAAGAGTATGTACCACACCCGTTTTAAATTACTACTATTTTTATGCGCCATACATGAGTTTTCCTGCTGCTTCTGGAGGATAAACTTTTTTATTGGTATATCTTCTTCCTTTCTATAAGATGATAACAGTTCCTTAGGTTCTTCGTTCAGTTTAATTGTAGTTTATATCTCTGCTATCGTCTTTTGGGAAAATTAAAACAGTAGATTGCGAATCAGTGACGAAAAGTGAACCGTTTTTGTCCAACTGAGGAGTTTGCAGTACCACTTTGTGACAGGCGAGCTAGCACGAGCCGAAATTCATTTTTTTGTGCACTAATTTGTTTTTGCATCCCCCGAAGGAAAACTTGTTTAAAACAAGAAAAGGAAATATTTTACAAAAAATTAATATAACAAAAGCTCTCTAACTGTGCAGGCATTAGACTTATGACAAATATTCATTTTTATTTCTTTAACAATAAAAAATTATTATTCTTTAATATTGGATTCAGTTTAGATTTAAAACCATTTTCATTAAAAAAATAATAATGTTACAAAAATTTCAAAACGGTTGTATTAATGAATACATGAAAGTTTGTGTAATTAAATTTTTATACGTCTGTATCAGATGAATCGAATGCTAATTTACTAATAGTTTTGAATTATTCTTCGACGATAATAAGAATGTGATTATTAAATTACATTTGTACTTTTACAGCGAATCGTAGAAAAATATCACAGAAACAAAGAAGTGCCAGCCAGCAAGGACATCGCCACTCGTGTATTTGATATGGTAGCAAATAAAATTCGTTTAACGTATCATTATGTTGAAGGTGAATACACACAGGCAACTAGAACATTTACAAAACCTCCTGTAACAGAAAGAGGAGACCGTTTAGTTTTTAAACGCAGTATGACACTTGGCTACAACGTACGTATACTTCTTTACCTGAACTGATAAAGAATAGTACATTGTGCAACAAGGGGAGAAAGTAAGCTATTTCTAGCGAGGGTGTGGTATTCGGGGTCGAGTGCTGAAAGTTCCTCACCCGAGTCTGAAATAGCTTTTCTCCCCGTGTTACATACCGTGTTTTTGTCAACGAGAATATGAAAAGCACTCATTTGGTATTAGAAAGTTGGATAGATGATCGTGCATTTCAAATTGTACACAGAAATCATACAGACTTTTTTTCCCGTTCGGAAAAACAATTTTGTCAAACGTTTGAAATGCTCGATTTTCTACGCTATTTTCTAGTGTGAAATGAAGGCCATTTCATGTGTGAATTTGTAATAGTTTTTTTAGAAAATTAATTGCAAATTTAATGATAATTACTTTATTTTCAGCCTAATGCATTGGCAGGTCCTGACAATTTTGAAGATTTGATTGAGGAGCTGGAAAAACAGCTAATCGAGGAAGATGCTACTATGGTTCTTGTTCGAGGCGGCGAAACTGAGATCTTTCGTTTTCTAAAAGTTCGAGCAATTGAATTTTCGAAACCACCGATGAAGGTTTCATTATACGATCCAATTAGAAATGATAATCTGAGAATTGAACTACAGGCCCTGGTAAATATTGCAAAAAATATTTTTTCGACTGTACCAAAAAAACGGCTTTTGAAAATTACATATTTTTTTGCCCTTTTAGGATGAAAAAATACTTGAAAAGACTCAGCGCGAGATAGAAGAAGATGCTGACTATTTGAGTCCTTACCTAGCTCGACTTGGAAATATCAAGTACCTAACGCAAGCACAAGCATTCCAGGCTAGAGATGACTGCCTAAATAACTTTAAACAAACCTTAGTAAACAGAGCAAATGGTATTCTTCGTGACTTTGATAGTTGGAGTAATAAATTAGAAGAATTGCAAATGAAATTAACTCAAGTAAGTTTCTATTAACACATCTTCAACTTTACACTAAATATTTTCGTATATTATGACATATTTAAGCAAATATTATTATAGTGCAGTAGTCTATTAGTATGTATTATATTAGTACATATAGTATATTTACATATACATATACTATATTATATAGTATTAAAACAAATAAGTTTTATTGCAAAAAGTTTTCTCTTGCGTAACAGTTCTGCATTCAACAATATTTTATCGATTCGTTTTTATAATATTTTTTTCAGGCCGAAGGTTTGACAAAAGAAGAGAAAGATGCAATTCTTGACAACATACATGGTATAAATATGAAATTGCGCTCTTTGGAAGTAAGACTAAATCGACATCGTGCATTAGCGCACGGAAGATACCGCAAACTCGCTGAAATGCTACAGCAGAATGTTCGGCTATCAATGTATCTCGAGCAAGAAAATAAAAATTAGAGCAGAGAAAATTTTCCAATCAACAGCATTTTTATTTTATTGCTATAAAATTGAGAGAAGTATGAAGATGTTTTCTTGAGTGTAAATAAAAATTTATACAAGATTAAAATTTTTTTTAGAACTTTCATTGAGAATTAAAGAAAGATTAGACAAATATTCGAAAAAGCTTAAAAAAGTATATAAATGCGAGAGTTATTTTATTCGTAAGTTTTTTATTGCAATCATTTTCTATTGATTTTGTGTTAACACGGCACAAAGGCATCCTTGGATAGGAAATCAAATCAGCGATGTACATAAATATTTCGAGACGCGTGTATAATAATTCTAGAGTATGACTATCTTCTCCTCACATTCATGACTCCCGTATCGGGTTTCCATATCAGGAGATCACGCCAGGTAGCTGTATGTATCCTTAACTATTTTTATTTCCACTATTTTTAACTTCCTAAAAAATAGTGGAAGTAGTATGTCAAATCTAATATGTTTAGAAGACAGAGCAAAATGTAAAAAAAAAATTTAGTATTTTATTATTCTTTTAACCATTACAAGATGAAAATGAAGATGGAGAATTTGCTTCAAAAAAGAAAAAAGTAGATTATAGTAAAACAAGAGTAAGTATTAAATTTATAAACATTGACAATAGTTTATTGAGAAAGTTTACAAACTAATAATTTTATTTAATATTAATTATGATACTACTCCTCTTCCTCCTCTTCCTCCTCCTCGTCTATCTTTGTTTTGTTTGTACATTGTAAATGAATTGGCAGTAAATTTAGCAAATTCTTCCAATTATTTGGCTTTCTTATGTTTGCACCTATATTGGCGCCCTGCCCGCGGCCTTCTCTGCTGATTTTCTGCCGGTGGTACAACTTGGGGGGGTTGGGGGGGGGGGCTGCCCGTAAATAGGTTGAAGTACTCTTCCGTTGAAGAAATACAATCCCGCAGGGATGGACGGGGGGGTTGCTGCTGTTGCTGTTGCTGTTGCTGTTGCTGTTGCTACTCGGTACTCGTCGAGAAGGGTGTTTGTCGTTGCCGCTCGTACTCGGTACCTGTTGCAGCTGGGTGCTGCCGCTCTTTTCCTGGGGCTGTTGCACGTTGCTTGGGAAGGGTTGTTGTTTGTGGCTGCCAACATCCATCGCAACAGCTTTTTCGGAATTTTTACCTACTAATTTATCTGTAAATAAAATTTGGAAATTAAATAATTTAATACTTTAATAATTAAACAATTACTTACCCATTTCTTGACTGGTGATATCTCCAATTTGCATAGTCGTTTTTCCAGCTGTTCTTTAGTCTTTCTGCGGCATCGGTTTTCGATTTGAAGTTCGACTATTTAAACTCCGTATTTTGTTAAAAAACAAAATATTTAATTTTAAAGGGGGGGATTTAAATGAACTACTTTGAGCGCCCACGTAGCCCGCCCTCTGACGTTAATTTTTAATATTAGTTATTTTAATATTTACTATTGAAAATTAGTAAAATAACCTAATAAAAGTGAACAATAACAATAAAAGTAATTTAAATATTACATAGAATACGAAGACTGGTAAATTAATAGAAATTGAAAGATAATCATAGACTGCCGGATTTGAAAATGACTTTTCGATAATTAGTCCCAGTTAGAATTTTTATGGGTACAGTTTAACTGTAATCAAGAATGATTAACTGTCGGTAAGAATTATAATTAAAGTAATTAAAGCTAATTTAAGCGTAATTTAAATCTCGACAGGCTTCAACGCATTTTTCATAAGTTAATTAAGACAGTTTTTATAAACTTCCTCGACGAAAAACCGTAAAAACCACAATCTTCGATTGTGTCATCCATTCTTGCCGCTTGGTTAACGACTCCATATAAATTAAGAGCCGCATCGCATAGCGAAAATTGCACCGACACGTACGCTGCGTACAAAAAGCATTGTTTTTTCTAGGAAGGATCGTAAAGATGATCGAAGGCAATGGGACTTCCGATAATTTTGGTGCAGGGTATCGAGCCACTTTGTTCCTTTACTGCTTGATCGTAAATCATGTTTACATTTTGAAAAGTTATAAGCCATTTTATGGCGATTGAAGTACTTTTGAGGTTTTATAATCAGTAGACAAAGACAGAATTAATGAGAATTAAGATTTAATTATTTGTCGCGTTCAGAAAGAGCTACTAATTTCTTATTGCATATAAGTACTTGCACATCAACTTTACAACGTAGTGGCGCAGTTTTACTCGTGATGACAAAGATTAGTTTAAAAATTAGAATTTATTCAATGCAAGCAATCGGAATGTTTCCAAAAAGGAACAATAAAATCTGTTTTCACACGTCTAAATTCTACCGCAGGATTGTCAAAAACAAGCAAGTGGTCGAGGTTGATTGACCTCTCGCCAGGTTTCCCCTAATTGACGCGGAAGGGCAATCGCTCGCGAAACGGAGGATCGAATATCGGACTCGTGGCTTTTTTGAAACGAAAGCCAAATTCGTAGTATAAGCATTTGCATCTAGCTGATGTAAATGTGTCCGTGTATGTCGGAACGTTTTCAAATCGTTCCAATTCATTGAATAATTTCACTGGTTTAATTAAGAAAGTCCAGCATAGTGGAAATTGACAACGTAATTACGTAAATTTTATCAAATTTTCAAAGGATTCCTTCCAAATTTAAATGAAACTTCGCCTTCAATTCCAAAAGCAATCTGCCACATTTTATTCTTCAGTAAACATCCGTGAGCATCGAAAAATCGAGCTTATTGCCAAAAGATACTAAAGATCAAGACGCGCCTCTGATATCCAGTTGTGATTTGGCCGGTATACTTTATTTCTCCTCCTTTTGCCGTAACGGGAGCAGCTGGACTCTCTCAACAAATTGGAGGATCCTCTTCGACGGCTCGATTCGCGAAGAGCGACTTCCTTTTTTTTAAATGCCCTGCGTGCGGCTTTATTAATGCGAGTCTATAATTTTTGTTTCGCTCGTTTTTTGCTTTTAAGAAGCGGAGGGTTTATTGATTTTGTCGGTGATCAATATTTTATTTAAACAGCAGCATCTTTAATAAAATGAATTTAGACGCAGCTTTATATTCGTCTTTGCAAACAAGAACAAGATATGAAGCTTGCCGCTCTGAAAATCACCCGACCGAGACCAACTTCTGCCCCGGTTTTTCAAAGGCGTTCATTTATTCTTTCGAGGCCTCCGCGTCCAAACCGTTCCCCGTTCCGCCGCGATCAAACGACGAAAAACGGCGCGCAGCGAGAAAAGCGCGTCGCAAGTATATATTTACCATAAAAGTTGTAAAACGCGACGACAATCGATTCCAGGCGGGGAATCGCCGCGATTAAATCCCCCGCAGATATGCACTCGCTCCTCGTCGTTTGCGCAAATCTTTCGAGAATTCGAGCTTCCTCGCCTTTTTTTTCGGCCTTCAAGATAATAACTTGTTCTTTGTAGTCTTGTAGTTTTTCTATTTGCTGTTTTAAATGGGATATCATAGCCATTTGTGAATTTACTTGACGCTATAAATAATTAATAATAATTATTAATAAATAATAAAGCTTAAGTTATATATATTTTATTTAGCGAAAGTAATGTTTCACATTTTCTGAGTTTATATATATAAAACACAATTTATTTTACCTGTAATTTTGGTATAACCAACTTTAACCGTATATTCCTTTACAATAAGTGTAATTCCTTTTCATGTTCTTCTTGCAAAAGATTTAGATCATGCAGTCTCTTGTTCTTCAATGCATCGAAATCTTTGTTAAGCCTAGTAAGCTTCTCCTTCAATACTTCATTTTCAGTTGTGAATTTTTTTAACCTGCTGTTGACCTCACTTATTTCTGTTGACTCGTACAGTTTCTGCATGGAAGTGGACAGCTTTTTGCCATTTGCTAAGCCATTATGATAGAAATTCGAGTTGGGATCATTGGACTCCTGACTCGGCTTTGGAAGCTTCGT
>JAWWML010033216.1:0-11658 GCA_035047165.1 Ormyrus rosae
GGGGCCTGGGGGGGACGGAGGGGGGGCGGAGGGGGGGGGGGGGAGAGGGGGCTGAACGACAAGCATAACGCTTACAACTATATAATATAGTAAGATATATATATATAGCCATATTCGCGAAGTTCCTCAACGATCGAGTGAATCTCGTTGATGTGACTGTGATTCCCGGCTGATCTTTCAGCCATCAATAGACAAAGACGATCGACCAGTACTAGCTACTTTATAGCGAGGCCACCACCTTTCTTCGGACTCTCGTAGAACATTGGAGCGATAAAATCTGTATACTTTTTACTATTGTGAGTATGAATCACTGCATATCTATTGAACTGCTTTTTATGCGCAGTAGTTGCTTCTAAAATTTTTCGACAATTTTGCTTATCGATAGGAGTAGTCAGGTTCAGATCAGGTTGTTTCATAACAAGAAGCTTCGTCAATCCTTGACTCATCGGATATTTCATATCGTTTATTACTATGGTATTGACGTTTCAGCGACGAGCGTGTGCAGAGGTTCAACGATGGGCTTGAAAGTCTCTCTTACAGCTCTCTCAAAATTTTCCTTACTAAACTTTAACAAAGTGTACTTGCGTTTCACAGCATTTCGAGCTTTGACGAGTTGGTGAAGTATTTCTTTTTTTCGTCGGAGATCTGCCCCCGTTGACGTTCCAACGATTGACTGTTACCTCGCTATCGAGCGGACGTTATATATATATATATAGAGGAAAACAGTCGAAGCCATTTCTATATCGTCCTTCGCTGATGGGACTATCCTTATCGATCAACAGAAATCTATACTTATCGCTAGCCCAATACATCGAGCATAAATCTTTGAATCCTGCGTAAGACATGTCGGAATTCACATGATCGTTACACAGATGTTTCAGATTAACGTCGTCTTGGCGAAATATAACGAGTAAATTTACATTGTGTCTCACGAGATCTTTAGGAACTTAAACGTAAGATTGGCAGAGATAGAAACAATCGACATCTTTGTGTCTACCCATGCAAAAGTATGCTCTCGTATTGTTTTGCTTTTCACATGCTACATCGTCGAATATCATTATCTAATTGGGTAATGCATTGTCCAGAAATATCACTTCATCGTGCTCATTGAAAGGAAAATATTGCATACCCTCCACTGATTCCATCAATTCTTTCAAAAACTTGTACTTCGATTGCATCAAGGATTTCGAATAAACGTATACGTTCTCCAATCTCACTCCGCTTGGATGAGTCAGGAGGGTGAGCAAGCAGTTTGTTTTTCCACAATTCGATGGTCCGCAAAAGATGGCTCGAATGCTGCTTGGAAATAATTCTCCATGTCTTTTTACCTTTCGCTGCTTCTCGATAACGTCGGCGAAATTCCTTATCGGAAGTTTAACCTTGTGTTCTTTGAAATCCATAGGTGTGAATGATACGAGATCAGGAATGCAACTGTTATTTTACTATAAATAGAGCGTTTATATAGCTGCCAAGCATTAGTTGCAATTTAACTCTCGAAGAGTAATCAAATGATTGTACACAAACAACGACGATGCGGTCGTGGTTTCGTGAATAAGCTTCTGAATAAACTTCCAGTGGAAGTGCATTTGCCGGGATATCAGTACTGCGGACCAGGCACGAAACTAAGCAAATGTTTAGCTCGAGGTGATCCAGGAATTAATCCACTCGACAGAGCCTACAAGGAACACAACATAGCTTACTAGCAGAGTCGCAATGATCTTGAAGCGAGACACAGAGCGGATAAAATTTTAGCTGAAAGAGCTTGGCAAAGGGTCAAGGCAGGAGACGTTTCCAGAGGAGAAAAGATAGCTGCTAGAAATGGGTGTTATAAGAGCACCGCTCAGCAAGATAATAAAAGCTGCTTCCAATTCCATGATTAGAAGAAAAGATGGTGTCAAAGTTTTTCTTTCCGCTCTGAAGGGTGCTCGAACGGCAGTTAGAAACAGTGGTGGTAAATGTAACGTAATCGTTCCTCGTGTTTTACCACTACCCTCGCGAAAGGTAGGTGGATATCTACCCTTATTGGTACCTTTCATTGCAGGTCTGAATGCCGCTGATGATTTAGCCGGAGGTGCTGCTGGAATCGCAAAAGCAGTAAATGACGCGAGCGTAGCTAAACGACAATTGGACGAGTTTCAGAGACCCAACAAGAAAATGAAGGAGATTGCTCTTGGTAAAGGTTTGTTCTTGAAACCACACAAAACAGAATTGGGTCTCAGTTTGAAGAAGAAGGAAGTAACGAAACAAAATACAAAAAAAAGATCCTCAAATTGAGATTACCTCGGAGAGCTCTCACCGACCTAGATATCGTTGAGTACACAAAACAGTTCAAAATTCATCATTATCGCGGAGTATTCATAAGAGACGATTTACCTGTAAGCGATCCTCGTGCGTAAAAGAATTATAGTATTCACTATAGTACATACTATATTCATAAACATAGTAAAACTATAGTAAGATTACAATAAAACCTATAGTAAACGTATAATAATTTCGTACCACTATAAGAGGTTACTGTAATCCCATACTATAGTCTTCAACTATATAGTATAATTATATAATATAATATTTACTACAAAAGTATAATCCAATACTATAATACCGAACTATACGTAACTTATAGTATTTACTACATAACTATAGTACCTGACTATAGTCCAAGATTATAGTCTAAAACTCTACATAAAGCTCCTATAGAAATGTTAATATATAAAAAAAAAAAATTCCGTACCAGGATTCAAACCCGGAGCCTTTGTCTTTCTAGGCAAGCTCTTTACCACTAAGCTATTTTTATGTTTATGTCAATAAAATTATATTTAGGTTAAAAGCTGTAGCAGCTAGGCCGGCTGTACATTATGACCTAAATATTATTTTAATCATATAAACAAAAAAATAGCTCAATGATACAGAGCTTGCCTAGAAAGACAAAGGCTCCGGGTTCGAATCCTGGTACGGAATTTTTTTTTTTTAAATATATTAATATTACTATAGGAGCTTTACGTAGAAAGTTATTTTATACTATAATCGCAGACTATAGCCAGGTACTACAGTGACATAGTAAATACAATAGGAGCTTTATGTAAAATATAGTTTTAGACTATAATCTAGAAATATATTAAGGTACTATAGTCATGTAGTAAATACTATAGGTGACGTATAGTTAGGTATTATAGTATTGGATTATACTCTTGTAGTAAATATATATTTATGCGAATTGGTACTTTTGAGGACATTTACAAAAGTTATAGATAGCGTTAAAATTAGTATAGTTACTTATAGATTGGTATTCTACATAGGCTAGACTACTTTATATCGTTAACTATAGCTCCAGTTGTTAAATATAAACAAAAATACAAAAAAAATAAGCATAAAGACTTTCAAGGACCTGTATTTTCTCAACCCATACGGCCTTTTGAGGACCACATATTTTTTAAGATCATATGGACATTTAAGGACCTCTACAAATTTACATTACCTGCATTTGCTTAACAATGGAATCGAACCAAAAAGAAAATATACTTCAAATCAGTCTTTCTGAACAATTCCCCTTTATAGCAGCTTTTATAGTTTAATCATTCACTACGATAGACTTGTTTCAACAGGATGGTCCCCGAATTTACGGTAGGTCCCCAAAAGTCACATTCCCTGATTTGGGAAGTCCCCAAAAGTACAAATATATATATATATATATATATATACATGGCATCTATACTCTTCAACGAGAATTAAGAGAGAATTTTTTATTTAAATTACAAGCGAGTCTACTGCACATGCAGGGACATTAACTTAATTTAACGAGTTTGTAGTCTGTTTAAGACTTCGGAAATATGCAATATAAATCTTATAAAACACTTAAGATTCGCTTTAATTTTCCTGTAGGATCAAAGCGCGCTAAATAACGTATCCCTCTGCAGTAAGGGGTTTGCAAAAGCCGACAAAATTCGAATTGGTTTGACGGTAGAATTGGTCCTACGTTTTAGCTGATCTTCACCTCTTTTTGGCGGCACGCACGTACAAATGAATCCCTGTAGCACTGACTAAAATTATTGTCAAACATTAATTTCAAGTAAAGTTATATTCAACAACATAACAGAATTATCACAACATTTACTAATTTTGAGGATCGAAAATATATGGGAAATTAATTAATTACGTCTGAACGTCATATATAGCAAGCGTTTCGAATTTTTCATTACTTACATTTGAAAATGGCCTCTTATTATAAATAGGCTATAAGAAAATTATTGTCGAAGAGCATTCAACGCACGAAATTATTACTGTTTGCTCCTGAACCGAACTAAAAGCTACACGACGTGCTCTTGCTTAACAATGGAATCGAGCCAAAAGGAAATTTATTTCAAATAACTCATTTCACATCGTTTCTTCGGTCCTCACAACAAGTTAGGTGCATTCGCGTGGCGCCGAGAGAGTTCGCGCGGCGCCGATTAATTTGGCAGCACTGCGGCGTCCTTCTTCCGGCTGGCCGCGCGGTCTCGCCCGCCAAAAACGTGAGCTTGCGCCGCCATTCCGCTCTAGCGACCGGTACGATAAAGAGCTCCGCGATCGAAGTTTTTCTAAAATTCGAGAAAGAACGGTCAACTTAAATTGAGATTACAGGTGAGCATCTCCGGATGGCTCGATAAATTAAGTAATTAAATTCGAAATTGATTTTTCGTCGGAAATTGAGTTTTTAGAGAAAGGCGAGCATTTTCTGATGGCTCAATTCACCAAGCAAAGTTTTTGGTGAAGGTCAGTAAAGGCGAGCATCTTCGGACGACTCGATTATCCAAGCGAAGTTCTTGATGACACCAATCAAAATCGAAATTGTGATTTCGTACAACGTGACCCTGCAGGTCGCGCCTGAGATAGAGAGATCTCATGTCTTGCTTCTGAAGCAAATTAGAAAATAAGTGGAATTTGCGTGCGTGCGTGCGGTGTCTCGTGACGTGAAAATTGCGTTTATCTTAAAAATTTATAAACTTGTAATCGAATTCAATAAATTTGGGTTTTTTATGCCTTTTTAGGCTTTTTCCAGAACAAAAATTGTGCGCGTTCAAAAATTATTTACCTAACATCCAATATTTAAAATAAAATCAAAAGTGAATTGTTTGAAAATTAAAATCTCGTTGTTTTAACTAGTCTTTGCTTACCACCTAGGGTAAGAAAGACCCGCGACAAAACATGGTGCCTCCTGTGAGGTGTGAAAATCACGACCTCTGATTTTAAGAAAAAGTGCGCGACATCGCGAGCACGCAAAACATCGCGCGCGCACGAGTTCATCCGTTGTTCGGCCGGCGCGCTGATTCTGAGAAACTACATCGACTTCGGCTGCGCTACAAGTTTCAGCCGGTCTGTCAACAACGCTGTCGCTCCCGTTCAGGGAAGCCTCCCAGCCCAGCGGATCTGCGAATGCAGAAAACTCATCAAAGATAAGTCATTAATTTAAAAAAATATATATATAGCATTTTCTTTTCTTTCACGCGTGCAGCGCGCGAGAACGACAGTCACGCGCGTCGACTTGTCAATTCTCAAAATAACATTCGGTAGCTTCAAGTATTAGAGAATTTTAGTCTAATATAAAATTCAATATTAGAGAGGACTTGAATCTTAAAAACTGAAATCCTTTTTAGTCCTTTCGGGGGCTTTTCAGTAAGTTTACACATAACGAAACTCAATATTGCATTTTGTTGAGACATCACTTCTTGAATTTTACTAATTCGAGGGTGAGCGGGTAGTGGTGAGGGGAGGTGACGACATTGTGAGAGTTACAAGACTTCGAAGTAGCTTACAATCATATGTTTCAATTTAGTTTAATTAACTTAGGATTAAATTTAGAATAGTTAAAATCATTCGTGTTAATTTATAATTTAACAGCAGTTTTTCTCGGTTTCATTTATTTATTTTTTTTTACTCTCTACTGCTCTTATGGAATCATATGATCAGAAACGTATGCTCGTTTCCGAGCACCTCGACGCGATTTTAGATCTCCCAATCGTGCCCAAAGCAACTGTCGCAGATTTATCTTTGCTGATAGATAGGACCAAACAACATTTGCACATGTTGCAGCAACTTGGCGTGAAAATCCATGACGCAATGGTCATAAGGATATTGGAAAGGCGGCATCCAGCCGGTACCAGGATTCGTTGGGAAGAAACTCTTGATCTACAGAAATTACCTAGCTTAGATCAATTTTATACGTTTATTAAAAACACGGTTTTCAAACTCATAGCTTTACAGAGAACTCCGTCGTTCGTACATGTTAATACGAGAAAAAGAATCGGCGAAGGATCGTCACTGTCTCAAAATAAAAACTCCAAAACTAATGCGAAAACGTTTACTATTTCTTCTTCGTCAAAATCCGCGAATAAAGTTTCATGTTTTAAATGTAAGGAAAATCATCGCTTAATAAACTGTCCGGTTTTTAACAGATCAAACGTGACTGAACAATGGAATTTCGTGAAATAAAATAAAATTTGTCGCGTTTGTCTGGGATCTTATCATTTTCCATACAAGAGTGGCAATGGTTGCAGAACCTGCAAAGGCCCTCATCACTCCTTACTCCACCAAGAGAAGTTAGTACGAAACCCAGATACACGACATCCCAGGAGCAATAGCGACGGATCTCTGAACTCTCATATGCATCTGTAGCATTCACGTCAGATTCTCAATAATGACTACAGCTGTTGTTAAGGTTAGGATCAAACAGGGAGGAGTCGTTATGGCGCGTGCTTTATTAGATTCTTGTTCCACTGTAAATCTTATTACTGAATCGTTTGCGAATTCACTAAATTTGTCTAAACAAACCTGTTCGGTCAATATCGGAGCAGTGGACCATCTGCGTACTGTCTCTAATCAATACATTAAAGCGACCTTCTATTCGACTTATAATAATTTTCGATATGAGTTAAATTTTTTGATTGTACCAAATATTTCGGAAGCCGTGCCTAACGAAGTCTTCCCCCGTGATCGTTTTAACATTCCAAAAAATCTTCAATTGGCGGATCCTCAGTTTCATTTACCTAAATCGATACATATTTTGTTAGCCTCGAGTATAACTTTGTCAATATTAGCTATCGGTCAAATTAAACTTATTTTACAGAAAACTAGTTTAGGTTGGATTGTAGCAGGAGGAGCTGAGATGTTCACTCCTTTGAAACAACATTCTTGCAATGTAGTGCAATTAGATAAGCTTATTGTTCGTTTCTGGCTAATTCAGTATTTCGATCACGAACCGATTAAAACTAGAGATGAAGTTGCTTGTGAACGACATTATATCTATCACACTAAACGCAATGCTACAGGCCTATATATCATTAGGCTTCCTTTTCGAGACAGTAAATTCAATTTAGGAGAATCTCTGATGCAGGCTCTCAAACGCTTATACGCTCTTGGGCGAAAGCTTGACTCAAATCTTTCTTTAAAATTAGAATACATTAGGTTAATGGAAGAGTATGAGTCATTAGGACATATGACTCTTTGCGATGACACTGAAGACGGCTATTATCTGCCGCACCATGCGGTAACGAAAGAATCAAGCGAAACCACAAAGGTTCGAGTAGTATTCGATGCTTCGGCAAAAATATCTACGGGCATCTCCCTCAATGACACCTTGATGGTAGGACCCACGATTCAAAATACTATTTTCGAACAAGTTCTTCGTTTCCGTACGCATTCCTATGTCATCACGGCAGATATTGAGAAAATGTATCGTCAAATCTTAATTCATGAAGACGATAGGAAATTTCAAAAGGTGTTGTGGCATCATCAAGGTACAGTTAGAACTTTCCAACTCAACACAGTGACTTTCGGCACAGCTGCTGCCCCATTCCTTGCGATTAGAACTATTCAACAACTAGCTCGTGATGAAGCTTATGATTTTCCCCAGGCTAGTAAACTCCTTTTAAGGGATTTTTACGTTGATGATTTTGTATCCGGGGCGGATTCTCTTGAGAAAATCCTGATCATACGTGATGAAATGATAGCTTTGTTAAACCGCGGCGGTTTTTCGATCAGACAATGGTACTAATTTCGTAGGGGGAAATAACGAACTCTGCGAAATTTACGATCTGTTTGGCGTTTCGGATCGTAAAAACTCGATTGAAAATGTTGCATTAGCAAAACGGATTCAATGGCATTTTAATCCGCCGTTGTCTCCGCATTTTGGAGGTCTTTGGGAACCAGCTGTAAAGAGTTTTAAACACAATCTTAAAAGAGTGATTAAAGATCACATGCCCACGTACAAGCAAATTAACACCTTATTGATAGAAATTGAAGCGATTTTGAATTCGCGACCTCTTTACACTCTTTCGGCTGATCCTAATGATCGTGTAGCTATAACACCTGCGCATCTATTAATTGGGCGCCCATTCAATGTCTTACCTGAAAAATCATTTCTTTCAGTTCCAGACAATCGACTGTCGACATATAACTTCATTTTCAAGGCCAGACAGGACTTTTGGAAAAAATGGCATACGGAATATCTCAACGAGCTTCAGGCTCGTCAAAAATGGCAGGATTCAACCTTCGAACTGATACCTGGCTCAGTGGTTATTCTAATGGACGACATTACCATCTGCTCAAGGTGGCCACTGGGCGTGGTCCTCGAGGTGTTTCCTGGGAGTGACAGCATTGCTCGGGTCGCCAATGTGAAGACTGCGAGCGGCGTTTATAAAGGCAACATTACCCGGCTCTGTCCGTTACCAATTACTTAGCTTCTAAGTTTCTGTATATATATTATCCTGTTCATTACTTTAATTGGGTTACTTTAGTTAAAGGCGATTTCTGTGATAAAAATCTCAGTTAAAAACAGAGTGGTCAATCCAAAGGAAACCATTCTAAGTCGTGTTTCGCAATGCTAGTCCGTAAGCCTGTTTATGTTCAAATTATTTTGTATGATAATCAACGAAGTAGCCTCTCCAATGGAAGCTGACTCCAATCATCTAGTCTTCTACTCGAGAAGTAGATCTAAGATTTGCGTTATTTGTAATTTGACGCCTGTAAATATGTTCTGTGATTCCATCACAACCGAATTTATGTTTCGCATTTTTCAATCTGCATCATAGGTTACTTGGCGAACACTATTCCGCAGCTTTGGCCGCGCGGTCTCGCCCGCCAAAAACGTGAGCTTGCGCCGCCATTCCGCTCTAAAATCGAAATTGTAATTTTGTACAATGTGCGCCTGAAAGGGTCGCATGTGAGATAGAGAGATCTGACGGATTGCATCTGAAGCAAATTAAAACCGAAATTGTGATTTCGTACAATGTGCGCCTGAAAGGGTCGCATGTGAGATAGCGAGATCTCATGGATTGCTTCTGAAGCAAATTAGAAATTAAGTGCGTGCGTGCGGTGTCTCGTGACGTAAAAATTACGTTCATCTTAAAATTTATAAACTTGTAATTGAATTCAATAAATTTGGGTTTTTTATGCCTTTTTAGGCTTTTTCCCAAACAAAATTGTGCGCTTTCAAAAATTATTTACCTAACATCCAATATTTAAACTAAAATCAAAAGTGAATTGTTTTGAAAATTAAAATCTCTTTTCTTTTAACTAGTCTTTGCTTACTACCTGGGGTAAGAATGACCCGCGATAAAACATGCACCTTTCTACTAATCATACTTACATATACAAATTTATTTCAAAACTCTTATACACGTACAATTATAACTAAATGGTTTAATCTATTCAGTCACTCATTTTACTTGAAAAATGCTACTTCTTGCTATTTCTTCATTTATAATTGATTTATTATGAACAATTTTCAATCATACGCATGATTATTATTCTTGGAACCTGATTTTTTCACTTCTCAACAGTTTCCAAGCCCAATTTTACTACGGTACAGATAAATAAAATTGCGCCACACGATTTGAGATATCAGATTATGAAGCATCAGAAGTGGATTCCGCAAATCATCAAATCGTTGAATACTTTTTAAAAATTTTCCAAAACTAGAACGTTTTGTTTCTATTTTTCCCCAATCAATACCGATTTTATTCTGATTGCGTTTCGTTCCGAGTGTGCCTGTTAAATTCATCAGTAAGGCAATGTAAATAGATCCTGTCTTAGACACTAGAAATAATATTTATTTGTGTTACTTACGTATTTTTAACTCCCTACGAGTTTGCGTTTAAATCTTAAATGTTGGGGTTGCTGCGCACCGTCAACCCTCGTCACATTTGGGAAAAGTGTTTAGTCACAAAACTGATGCTAAGTTAAGTGCAGGTATTTTCGATGGTCCTGAAATCCACCATTTATTAAGAGATACAAAATTTGATGCAACCATGAATGAAACTGAGAAAGCAGCATGGACAAGTTTCAAAGAAGTAGCAACAACATTTTTAGGTAACACGAAAGCTGCGGATTACAAAAATATTGTTGCAAAAATGTCCTTGGAAGATCAAAATATATTCATCTACTACAAAAAAATGTACGTATATGTATGCACGTATACCCATTGCAATTCAACGCATCAATTCTTTGCAGTGTCAATAGCTATGGCTTTTATGCGCTCTTACAGTTTTTGAAGACCCGCAATGGTCTAAATTTTTTTGAAAAAAACCTAAAAATTATGGTTTTCGATGTATTTTGATTCGTAGAATTCAAATTTTGAGTCAAATAAGTCGTATCGATTGTTTTTTTTTTTTCATTTCAAAAAAACTTAAAAAAATCATGTTTTTTGAATTTTTCTCGAAAAATTGATGATCTATCCCATATTACGACTTCAGATTCGGATTCAGCGATGAAAAATACGTAGGAATATATCTATCTCCTCAAAACTTCAGACAACTTTTTTTTTGTGGGCCTGTGTTATTCACTAAGATAAAGCTATTCAAAAAATTGAGACAAAATAAATAAAACTTTAATACCTTTTGAACTAATACGTTTCATAAGCAGAAAAACTATACAGCTCTGAACATGTAAAAGATTGCGACTGCTGTCGTAAAAATGTGGCCAATAATTTTACGATTATTTATTCTTGAAACGGGGGCCAATAATGTTATGTAAAATTATGATAAAATATTCTATTCAATGTCGCGAAAATGCTGCCAATAAAGTTAGTGCTTTATTCTGCTTTAATACTTGCCTTAAAACAAGTTGGCCGCGAAAAGCAGGTACGGAGTGGAGTTACAAACTACTCCCTCGGTTATTAACCAAACTCGCAGATAGCGGTAGGTAATGCTAGTACATGGGGAATTTACGATGATAAAAGAGATTGTCTAAAGTCGTAAAAATGTGGCAAATAATTTTGGGATTATTCAGTCGTGAAAATGTGGCCAATAATGTTACAAAAAATTGTAGTAATAAAATGATTTATTCAGTGTTGCTAAAATGCGGCAAATAAAGTTAGTGCTTTCTTCTGCTTTGATACATGTCTTAATACAAGTTGGTCGCGAAAAGCAGGTACCGAGTGGAGCTACGTACTACTCCCTCGGTTATTGACTAAACTCGCAGAAATGAGGTAGGTAATGCTAGTAAATGGGGAAATTACTTTGATAAAATTATTTTTTTTACAGTTATGATAATGTGGCAAATAACACAGCCACAAAAAAAAAAAAAAAATGTCAAAACCCACGGACCAGATCATATATACCTTATGTTTTTGAGGTCGCTGATTCCGAATCCGTGGTCCATTTGACCCCATCACCTCAGGGTCAAGGT
>JAWWML010033227.1:0-11658 GCA_035047165.1 Ormyrus rosae
AGGCAAAAATTAATTTTTAATTAAATAACGTGATCGCTTCTCGTAGAATTTTATTCAAAGTAGTTAATGCCACCGGTTATTTCATAAAAAAAAAATTAGGGCACGTCACAATAGTAAATTCAATATTTGTCCACGTATGTGGACGTCGGTCAGAAGAGGTTAATACTTTTTCTAAATTTATCAGTTGCTAAAATAAATTTAGCTCATTCAAATTTTTCTATCGCAAGTAATTATGAATAGCTGACGAAACTCCACCACTTCCTACAAAAAATACCCGCCTCAAATAATTTCTCATCGGCGAGCGTCAAGGCTGTGACATTTCTCGCTCTGAATTGCAAAGCAAATAAACAGCGGGGCTTTTGTATCGGGCAAAAATTTACCCCGTCACGTTCGCTCTTTCTTTTCCGCGCCCGAGCGGACAAGCATTGGCAACGAAGTGAGAATCGCGGACGTTTCTCCCCGCGCGCGGCGAGCTGCGCCTCGAATTTCCATTACTACAATAGAAAGTTCGAAATCGAATGACCCGACGCTGCGGAAGAAGAATCGTGTCGAGGCCAGGCGGGGATTTTCCCGGGGGACGCTATCGTTATATGCCTTATACGGATCGCCATCGATTTTCGAACGCACTCGGCTAATTGCCGTTATTATCGCCGGAATAACTCGATGCGAAAGATAAATGCGTTGCGAGGCTAAGCCAAGTCTTGTTGTCTGCGGGATTTGAATACTTATGGCTCGATGTTATTTTAGTAATATTTAAGAATAGTCTGAATCGTTTCTGGTTAGCGATTTAAATTTGATTTAAGCAATGGAAATAAAAAGAAAAAAGAAGGTTGCTATAAATATTTTGACTTTTTAATTTAAAAAAAAAAGTTAGTTTCAAATAATCTTAATTAAAATAAAAACACAAAGAAATATTGGACATTTATCGAAGTATCGCAATTACAATGATATTTTAGTAAATCAAAACTATGCTAAAACATTCAGGTGATAGGAAATAATCTATTACAAATCCGGTTATGAATATGAATACAAAAGCAAGACGTACTGGTCCGTCAGGCAGCATCTGCTCCCTCGATGTAATAAAGTTCGTCTTATGGGCAACTTGCCCTTTGGTTTATGTCGGCACAATTCTGTAGGCACACTACACCGGAAGGACTTGGGTCACCAAATATTACACCGAACCTCGCTTTTAAAGCCAATATGTCGACGTACTTCGACGGAGAATGTAAACACCGCCTCTTTAAGTGTACCTAATACGTACCGGTAAAATTACCCCTTTTATTAAAAAGCAAAAAAAACTGAAATTTTTTAGAACGCTATCTAATTTTTTATTGAATATTAAAATTGATTTTGTTACGTGGCTGTTTTTACGTTGTACTTTTCAGTTTTAATTAACCTCTCAAATTGTTGTATAAGCATTAGTGTACACGCGTAAATAGCAAAACAATAAATTAAGCTCCACAGGCATTGATGGTAAATCGATCTAATTTTTTATTGAATATTAAAATTGGTAAACGATTAGCGTGCACGCATGAAAAAAATAAACTAAGTTCTGCAAGTATTCGTAAAAAAAGGTAGGACAATTGCGTCCGCCAACGTGCCTCCTTCTAAACGTCAAGCCCAACAAGTGCAGCGTCAGTTAAACGACAAGTTCCGCTTTGGCCTTCCGGCGAAAAAGCTCGTTATCAGCCGCGGACAGCAGACGCCACACGAAAAAAGGCATCAGTGTTACATTCTCGTCGCCGCGGGGGGAGATTTCATTTCCGGCGCCTATTCATAATCGTTTCGCGGTGACATTCCTGCAGAAGCGCGCGCACCTGCACAAACACACATGCACCAACACACACACATACACACATAAACCCACAGAGCTGGCAGCATATCCCATAAATCTTGCTTCCGGGCAATAAACCGCGCGCAGGAGCGGCGGCTCTCCCGAGTCAGTTGCCGCGCGTACGCAGCGCCCGGGCCCGGGGTTATTATTTCCACGAGGCACCGCGCCGTACAATTTCGCCGCCCCGTCAAGAGCTCCCGCGGATTGTCTGTGTTATCGCTACGATAACTCCCACTTCCGAGCGCTCGCCGAGCCTTTTCCGGACGCTTGGCGCAAGCTCTGGTACTCACTCGCCGAGGGAGGTGCGCTGCTCGTTTTTACTTTTACGGCGCGGTTTCGGTGGGAGTTGCGGTGCTCTGGCGGGGTGCGACCTTCTCTTTCGACGATTGGCGCGGGTTGACGGGCTTTTGATCAATCTTTTTACGGGATTTAATGGTCCGGAGGCATTGGGAAATTTGCCGAAACTCGTTTTTTAAGTATTGTAAAAGCTGCCGTTTTACTTGAGCCACGAATGTGAGTCACGCAGTTTGTTGTAGAAAAGGCGATATTATTCAAGGACTATTCTTGTAGCTGATTCATGGAGCAAAATTAATTTTTTAAGTTATTTGAAAAAAAACTGGAAATCAATGTTTTAAAATCTGATTTGAAAAAATTAACACGTACATTTTTTATTGTGGCTCAAACGGGTAAAATCAATATCATAAATCACAATTTTATTTATAAATTACAAATTAATAAAAAAAACTTACAATTTAATAAGTTATTAATTTTGTAGTTTTTAATTTTTATAAATTTAGTAATTAAACAAACAAATATTTATTCTATTTTTAAGTTAACATCGGCATTTATACAACGTACGAATACAAATGAAAATATGAATGGATTTTAGTTTTCATTTTCGGCTTCGAGATTTTATGTTCAATATCATTTTTCGTACTCAGAATATTTCGTCAAAATTGGCTGGCACCAGCGGAAATCTAAAAATGTACATAACGTTTTTCAATATTTTCAATGCATCTCCTGGGAAGAAAGATTAATATTAAAGATAAATATTCATTGTTACTTTAGCTACATTTATCCATTACATATTTACAAATATTGTTATAATATTACTATATTTTAGTACAAATACACCCATGTCACCTCGTTTTTACTTTTTTTATAATGCAGCATTCCACTAGTTTTTCTCTTCATTTATTAAAGTCTAATTTAAAGAAGTTTTTATGAATTTAAAAGTTGAATACAACCAGAAAAGCTAACTGTTGTCAGACGGTATTATCGACTTGTACATTAAAACTGCTTCTAACGAATAGTTACATACAAGATCTATTTAATACTTGTAACAAAAAATAACCATTGCCCTTCGAAGATACTTTTTAATTACGAATTTGTAGGATTACACATTCTCTTACGTGTTATTCCTCCTCAAGGTCCTCAAAGCGATTCGTGCAACGGTACATATTTCTCGGCGACTCAACGCGCTTTCTCAAATCGATTTCAATTTGCAAGCGAGCGACAGGCGCAGAAGACGAATACGCGGCGCTCCTGCCGGAGAAACATGTTTGCGCCGGAGGCTCGCATTCGTCATGAGAGCCACGTACAGAGAGACGCATGCACCCCTCTCTCTCCCCCATATTCGATTCGCGGGCGTAATTCCCGGCGTCTGCGGCAGTCCCGCGTGAATTTCGCCGCCGAAAGTTCAACCCGAGGCAGATGCGGCTACGTGACGCGGGGACGCGCGGACTTCCCCCGTAAGTTTTATTGCTGTTTTTTTTTCGCGCGGCGCCGAGAGCTGGAACAGATGTTCGATGAGGGAAGATTGTAGGCGAAGCTGGCGGGAGGAGTTACTTTGTTCCGAACTTTATCGGAATCGCTTCGAAAATAGCGCGGGGAACGTGCCTTGAATGAGAGGCGAGGAAGCGAAAATTCATATGGGGCATATGTTTTTAAATCAGGATTTGACGTGAGCGTAGAAAAGAATGCACATTAATGTGATAAATTTTCAAGAATCTACTTTTTAATAAATTTGAAAAGCGTATTTTTTATTATGTAAAACTTTTACAGTGTAATTACTAAAGCTCTATTTCGTTTACTTTTTATTATATTTGTAATAAATGAATGTGAAATGTAGATATGATATAAAAATGAAATATTGACTATATTCTCGATATATCAATTGTACATTGTCCACGCTTTCAATTCTTCTGTTTCCAACAACAGTTCGTTGAATAACAATCCTTAATTTTCGCCAATGCACTGCTCAAAACATTTTTTTCAACCCCGTTTGTTTAGACAGATTTTTCAGTAAATCATAAAAGTCAAAGCAGCTCCGTTTGAATAGAAGAGATTATATCGAAAGGAAATTATTGAATAAGAAGCGCGCATCGATCGGCATTTAATTCCCGTTACCAGATCCACCGTTGCTCTCGCGGTTCTTCGGTCGTGTTTACCGTCGCCGCGGCAATTGAAAAGCGCCGCGACCTTATAAAAATGTACGAGCCGGCCGGGACTGGAGGAGGGAGAAAAGGAGGCTGAAAGCTCTCGTGGGCTCCTCCTCGCTGATGCTCCTCGAGGAGGCGGTCTTTCCCATCGCGCGATCTGGAGCTTTATCCGCTGTACTACGTTTACACACCGGACGTGCCGTAATAAAATAGGGGATCGGCCTGAGTGGGGGGCGGGACTGGAATGAGGATTTATTAATTGGTGACTTTTTCCTCATTTGCTTCTGAGAGGAGGCTTAATTTATTGGTTTTTATGGTTTTATCTGTTCAGTAATTGAAGGCTGTTACTGGCGTAATTTTTTCAACTTTCACTTAAAATTTGCAACTATGCTGAGAAAGTAAGTGCTCTAGATACAAAATTGGTTTCTACAATTAAAGGTCATTGTTATTTTTCAAACTTCCAATGTTTTTTTAACCTAATCGAGTAGCTTGAAAGCTGGAAAAGGTTAGAATTCCTATAGTTAAGGAGCTCAAGTTAATACAAAAGTTGATAAAAAAACCTTTTGCTACTTTATTAAGACGTTTGATGAGAATAAATTTCAACGTCGGAGCTTTTCTATTTCGTATTGATCTACGTAGGAATCGATTTTATATTCAGCTTAAAAAAAATTAAGGAAGAAAGTAAGTATTTCAAAGAAAAAAAAAAAAAAATTGCAAAGTAAACAAGTAGCCGAGAGTTTACGCTAACGTGATTAGCGAATGAGTAAACAGACGACACGTAGGCGAAAAGTCGAAATAAAAAGCCCGAGGGGAGCGGAGGGGGAGAGAAAACAAGGCAATAAAAGCGAAAGTGAGAGAAAAATAAGGAGCGCTCGGGAAGCGAGAAAGAAAAGGGGGACAATGACGGAATGCGAAAGAAAAGGGTGAAATAAGAGCTCCCACGGAGGGAGGAACGACGTGCCCGGAGGAGGGCGAAACTACGCTCGTAATGCGCGTTTGGCGTAAAAAGCTTCCGCAGTATAATGTACTTCGGGCCTTCTATACGAGTACCGAGGGGCGAACTGCGGCGAACGTAAAGTCTGAGCGCTGGACCATACCTCCCTCCCTTTCTTTCTTTGAAAGTAGCCGCGATCTGCACTGTCTGCACGCCATGAATGTTTATGTAGAGCGTGAAATCAGTTGCGAGACTCGGGGCTACTTTTATTATCGTCGAGAAATCGCGTTTTTGATTCGTTCCTTTACGGTGTATCATCGAGGTTTCAAAGATGACTGCTTTTAAATCTTCCCTTTTAGAAAAATTTGGTAAATAGGAATCTTGTAAATATTGACGATTGCGTTAAGTAAAAAAAATCATAGAAACGAGTTTTAAGAAATTAACAATGGCAAAAATCTCTTTTATTTTCTGTGAGTTCCGCGTCGATAAGAGTAAACAGTTTACTATAAAAAAATATATAGGCCTATAAGTATATGTCTTTTGGAAGGGTATAAATAAATTAACAGTGCATGCATATTAGACACACTAAAAGTCCATCCTTGCTTCAGCAAACCCCATAAACCAAATCTTTCGGCTCGAATATTCCTAACTAAAATATTAGCCGTAAAAGAGGAAGAAGCGATAATTCATAGCGAGAGAGAATTTAAGGCACGACAACTTCGGAAACGCAACTTCAATACGTAACTCATAGCGGCTAGTAAATTTCTTCTATCACTGCCATTTGTTCCTACAAATATAAGCTTCCCGAAAAGTTTTCCCGTTCGTATATAACCATAAAGCCCGGTTTGTCATCGTATTAGCTGAGAAATGCATTGCCGTAATACATATAACTTAAAGCACCGATGGGAAGAGCATTTAAGATTCATGTCCTGACATCACCTTAAGGAATGCAGTTGTAAAATCTTCTGTTGAACGTCATCGGAAAGAAAAGTTACTTGCACTGTACTTGGAACTTCTTCTTTTTTGTAACACGAGTTTTAAAGATATATGTATAAAAGCTAAAAACTATTTTCTTATTTAAATTTATTAAGAGCTACTTTATATATGTTACAAAATAGAGTTTACAGTATTAAGTAGAATATGTCAACGTATAGTCAGACCTTATTTTTGAAAGAATGCATTTATTTACTTCCTTTTAAATATACCGAACAATAATTTTCAACAATACAATGAAAACTTAAAAATTAATATTATATTACACGGAAAATTACAAAATTACGTAATTATTATTACATATTATTACATGCTGTATCTTCCACTCTCCCGAATTTGTATGTAGTCCCAAGTACTGTTCCGCTAATCCGAACTGAATTTACACTTGACAGTTTGAATCCACCCCGTTCCCAGCAGGTCTGCATTATAAAGCGTCCGTACGACAGGGTCAAGAATTCGAAAATACTGCGCAGTTCTTTCCCGGTCCAGCGGCAGCGATCGTATTGGCTCTCGGACGCTATGTGACTCTCCCGCGAGCGGCGAAAGCCTGCGGGGAACTCTTTTTCTCAGGGCGCTTTTATTGCTCCTCCGGAGAGAGAGAGGGAGAGAGAGAGAGAGAGAACGGACTGGGAAACACGCGCGCCGCAGAGCGGTAAATCTCGTTTAGGCTGCGGTCACGTTCGACTCCGCGAATATTTATAACTCCGCGCGGCCGCGGGCAGCGTTTCTGTTTCATCGATCGACGACAGTAATTATAGGCGACTGCCGCCGCCGCCGCTTTCGCCAAAGATTCGGGAGCAATTTTGCTAATGGCTCGGCAGCTGGATTCGCAGTGTGAAAGGGATTTGGGGAAAAAAGTTTTATTAGAGGTGGTTTGTTGCGGGGAATTAAAAAGAGTGGCGGGCCTTTGCTTGATGAAAAGTGAGCGCGGAAGCAGGTTTCTTTTTTTTTTTTCAATCCTTCATGGAGTTTCTTTTGAATGGAGTTTTGCGGTTTTGCAGGAGATACAGTTTGTAAATTAAAAGGAAATTTAAGGTTGAACTTTATCTGGGAATATTTTTTCAAAAAACTTGTTATTTTAAAATGTGACGGTGGAAGATATGAAAGAACTGACTTTTCTCCAGGACTAATTCTATTGAAATTGTTCTACAATTTAACGAAAAATATCACTGATAAATAAAATATTTCTTTTCATTCAGTAATCGTCAGTTTTTAATTAAAAATACTAAACAGAGAAGATCGGTAGAAAATTAATTTTCTATCGTATTTTTATAAATATGTTAGATATAATAATAAAATTTTGATTAAATTTGAAAAAGCTGACCTTAAAGTATATTTCCAAGAATTTTATCCTAAACAAGACGTATCATTCCGCTCGGGTTTTTCCAATAAACGCAATAAAAAATAATGAATAAGACCCATCGAACCTCATAAATCATCATGATCAGGCAGTACAGAATTTTATAGGCAACGAATAAAAACAAAAGTATCGGCTCAAGCACTACTCGTAAAATCGGCAGAAATCAATAAAGAAACGCCACAAAAATTTTACCACGTACACGTATTACACACATATCTGCCCTCGTGCCTCCCCGTACCGGAAGTCGCCGAAGCTCCTGAGCCTCCCGGTAGATGAGCACCATAAAGCAAGGCGAGTACTTCTCGAGGGAATGCAACGGAAGCTCGTGCTTTGACTGTTCAATGGCACTTTTCGCTTCCTGGAATTACGTTTTCTCGTCGAAATTAAAGCGTCTTTCCTGGAATAATTAGCTTCTTATTTTAAAAGAAAATGTTTCTTGGAACATAAAACGCAGTTTCCAAAAGTATTTGTGTGAAGCGGAAAAAACCGTTTTGTCCGTTTTAGATTGATATGTGGATAATAATTTATTGAAAAATACTTTTATATTCCTATCGTAAATATAAAACCCGACTTTAATGTGATAAAAACATTTACGATAAAGTGAAAAACGATTCTCAGAATTAAAAAAAATGTTGGCACACATTTAAACGGCATTTCCTAGAAAATTTTTTCCTCTTATACCGCAAACATTTGTTAACAAGCACTGAAATCCCAAGAAAATTCGGAGATAAATGAAAGTATTTGCAAGCCAAATAAAAAATATTTTCGTATATCCAAACAAGCCGCTTCATTGTTCTTCCAAAAAGCGAAAAATATTATTGAAAAACACTTCAGCATCAAAGAGTTACCGAAACTTTAAAGTCGTCACTTTCCCTTTAACTCCCTCCCGCCCGCAAAATCAAGCATAACAAAGAGCGCTAAGCGCGCCGAATTTCCTGAAAAAACAACCCTCGGCTCGTCCTTTAAATCAGAAAAAAAGCGGGAGAAAAATGCGAGAGAGACCGACTTCCGTGCAAAAATATTTGTCTTTCATCTTGGCCACCGCATCTGAATCGCGCCTCGGCACGTCCATTCATCCTCGGCCCTCCTCGTTTATATTCCGGGAAAGAGGGGAAGGGGGGCGGACGGCAATTCGACCTTGCAGAATACAGGGCTCCATTAAGAGTTTGGCAGAGGAAATTGGGGCGAACGGTGCGCCGCTGTGTCCTGCACTAATTAAAGCGTCGATGGGAGGGAGGCCAATGAGGAAATATGGCGGGAATATCCTTTGCCGTAATTATATTTTCGCCCGAGTTTTCGAGTTCTTTATGAGTTTCTTTCAATGGAATGTCCTTTGAGGAATACGGCTAAGTAGTTTATAGTTCTCGCGAAGTTTAGTTTTGTGCTTGGCGGGCAAATTTTGTTTTTGTTGATTGGCAAAAGTTGGCTAATTATATAATATTTGAAGTTGTTATAAATGCGGATGAATGTTTTAATTAGACTTACGATTTCACTGAACGGAAGAGAGTTTAATAACGTTCATAACTTACCTGAAACAAAAAATATAAACATTAATTAGATGAAGAGTAATATAAAAAAATTTATTCGGAGTTTTTATTTTCATGAATATTTATTGCCAACTGTTTCGAGTGTTGATTTTTTCCCAATAAAAAGTTCCATTAATAAAATATTTACTTTACTTTATACAGAATTTATGACGTATTTCAAGGAATTTTTATATTAATACATTCATTATTGTCTTCTCAATTTAGTCCGGGAGCAGAACAGATTTTGTGGCCGATGGAGATCCACGACTCCACTCAAGTGTTTTTTATGTATTTTTTCCTCCTGAACACGAATTTCTAGGGTGGAAGTTCGAAAAACGGTCTGGAAAATTGTTATAAATAATTTAATCGTTTAAACCGTTTTCCTGCTAGAACTGTAAAAAATATTGGCATCAGAGACATGTCAAATGATTCCTTATTTAATAAGGAATCCATCTGTTTTTTAAAAAATCAAAAAAATTAATTAGAACCGAAGAAATTAAAAACTTTGAAGAAATCTTTGCATGAAAACGTGTACTATAAAATGCATTCATCGCAATTATAAGAGTCCTAGAAAAATTCATTCAATATAAATTCAATTCTTCGCAACGAGAGAAACAAGCAATTCCAGTTCTAATTCGTCAAACGGTCAATTCTCATTGAAAGTGACCATTACACTTTTAATGAGTTTCACTTTCCACCGGCGAGATACAGTCGCCGGATAGAAATAAGGGCTGCTGACTGACAGAAACCGAATTCAAAAGCTATTATGACATCTCACTTAGTCAGCCGCATGCATTCCCGCAATTCTCACGGGTACAGAGAATCGCGCTGACTATTCAATGCGTGGCTTTGATGCACCGCAAACCGACCGATTTAGTGCTCGAGATCTTTCACTCAAAGCAAACTGAGATATTCAGCCTCGAGCGCTCGGGGAACGTTGTCCACTTTTCTTGGGTAAACGTTATGTTGTGGCTTTTTATCGGGAAATTTAATATTCCAGGTAAAAAACCGCGAAAAACATGGGGTTGTTTTATTAAATTAGTGGATAAACCTGTTCACTGTGAATTGCACATTTCTTTAGTTTAGAAAATGATTTTGGTTCCTCCTTTTTTGGAGTTGTTCGAAAAACCTGTTATAATTGTATTTTAAGGTGTTAGGAACAAGAATAAATGATTTTTGAAAAATGTTTGTATGAATGTACTTGTGTGTGTGTGTGTGTGTGTGTGTGTGTGTATGTGTGCGTGTACGCCTGGATTTCAGTTCATTTTTTTTGCTTTTTTTTGCGATGACGGGAAAAAAAATCTTTTCTTGTTTAGCTTATTTGTTTCCGTTTTATCGTAAATTTAGATTTTTGAAAAATTTAATTTTAATTTTTTTTAATGATAGGATTGAGATATTTGAATCGAACAAGGACCATTTTAAAGAGCATAAAAATATCTATAATTTCAGAGAAAAACAGTTAGTCTAGCTCTTATGGTTCTTTTGTTTTTAACAAAAACGTGTTTTTTTTTAAAAAGCTTATAATTTTTAATTTAAGTTATCAACTGTTTTAAAAAAATTGTTTGTAATCAAGAATATATAGAGCTATAATCTATACAAATTTCAAGCCATTTTTGAAAAGAATTTTTGAAATTCATCTACTCGTTTTGGTTTTATAACGATTTTAAATTATATATGGTATCGAGATTATATTTATAATATAGTACAGTCATATTTTTATTATTAGTATTATTTTATTATGATTATTTACATTAGTTTCAGCAATATAGTTCAAATTAAATATAAAAAATTACTTTTATAATATATAAAATATAAAAGGGTTTTGCGCATGGAGTTCCAAAAATTGTTTTTTAGGACTAAATATTCCAATAATAAAATTTTTATTTAAATTTTGTTTACTTTTCATTAAATTCTATAATAGAATATAAAAATAAAATAATACCAAAATAAATAATTATGTTTTTAAAGTCAATTGTTTTTAATGAATCTCGGAGATAATATTGGAACCATAAATTAGTTTGGCGGAAGCTAAGAGCCAATGAATTAGCAGCGGTTTTTTATTATTGTCAAATACATTAACTACAGAGAGAAATGCAGAGGTGTGATAAATTGACACGATTATTAATGGAATCAAATGTTTAATGTTTTTTGATGACGTGTAATGCATAAATCCGTTCGAGTAAACTCGACTTTCAACATCGTCTTCTCAGAATTCATCATTTTCATCTGTATTAAATTAAAATGAAAATTTCCTGCAATATACTAAAACGTCAGAAAATAATGAAAGGCTCGCTATTTTTTTTTATTTAAACAATAAAGTTTATTTGTAAATTCTCATTTAAGTACGTACATGTATAGAATAAATAAATTAACGTGAACCCGAAGTTTCCATTTCCACCAAGAAACCCGCCGAAAACTCATCAAATCCCGCAATCGAAAAAAATCCAATGACCGCCGCGCGTCCAGCCAGCACAAATCAGCTCGTTTGATCTTACCCACGTAAAAATAATTTATATAATTTTTACCAAGATTTTATACTTTTATTTTTAAGTTTTGTAAAATTTTGATTC
>JAWWML010033238.1:0-11654 GCA_035047165.1 Ormyrus rosae
TTGGATGTCTGTGAATTTTTTTAGATTTTTTGGACTTCAATTTTCCAAGCTAAAAATGCTCAAAGTGGCAGTTTTTACGATTTTTTCAATTTTTTGACAATTTTCAACCTCATTTTCCTCCTAAACTATGTATTTTATGAAAAAAATGACTAAGGGACTTTTTTGTTGCAAAAGCGTTATATTTTCAGAAAATTTAGCTTAATAAAGTGATATTATATTCATTCAATGATTTAAAACCATTTAAAATGTATATTTCAAAAATTTTAAGAGTTCGCTCGTCAATACCATATCAGAAAAAATCAAGGAAGTAGCTACTATAAGTACAAATACTATGCTTTTAATTTTGGAGTGGGCAACGTCTTAGTGAAAATTTCAAGAGTTCGATCATCCATAAAATTCCACATAATATCATGGAGATAGTTATTATACGTACAAATACTGTGATGCCAGTTTTGGAATGCGAAAGGCCTCATTTATTAGATTTTCAGAAAAAAAACTCAAAAAATGTGGTTAAATAACCAAAATGCAAGACTAACGTATGCTTTCTTATACTTTATTGTTTGATGGGTTTATTCAACATATTAAATGGTACAATTACAGAAAATAATTAAATGAAAACACCAGCATAAATTACTCAGCTAGATATTTTATAAAAATTATTAATAACCGTTCATGCCAATAATAACACTAACTCTAAAATTTCTAAATTTCACAATTTATGCTTTCTTAGTAATATTAATATTTTCTTTGACACCTTTATTGCTGTATTTTTTATTAACTTCAAAATAAATTTTATTTAAAACAGATTTTAAGATTGAAAAATGAAGTCACTTATTAATTAATAAAAAAAAATTACCAACTGCTTTAGATTTCATTTTCTTTTTCTGCAACAAATATAATTAGGAAATAAATTTTACCACATTTAGCATTTCCATCCACACAACTAAAACTGAATATTATCTTCTTTCTTGATCAAAAGTTGTTTCGCACATTAAAATAATGTTTTCAATTATTATAAAAATAATCTTTGAATCTCCATACAAAATAGTTTAAGTCCTTGTAGCCAGCTTGTTTAACCTGTAACAAATATAAAAATAATTACAAAGTATCAAGTGCATATTCACATATGAGAAAAAAAATGACTTTATAATAATTTATACTTATCTGATTTTGATAATTCAGCATGTCATATTTATCGATTTTCAAATTTTTCTCTTACTATAATTTAAATTAATGTTTATTTTAAATATTTTAACTGCTATGGTAAAGAGTATTACAGTCACCAATTTCTTAAAAATTTGTAAACAAACAATATATTACTTTTTATACATCAGGGTTTTCACACAATATTTTTATAGATTCGAAAATTCTTAGACCGCACATACTTGTGAAAGATTTTTCTAGATTCGAAAATTCTTAGACCGCGCATACTGAACTTGTTGGGATATCTCGCAACGCCATGAAGTTGCTGAAGGTATTCAGAAACCAGACACCTGGTTCTTTGGTCATATTTGTTGCAGAAAAAGAAATTAAATAAATTTAAATCTAAAGCAGTTGGTAATTTTTTTTCTATTAATTAATAAGTGACTTCATTTTTCAATCTTAAAATCTGTTTTAAATAAAATTTATTTTGAAGTTAATAAAAAATACAGCAATAAAGATGTGTGACCTTTTAAATTACTTTTTTAAATTTATTTTTACCCTTTCTACCCGAAACGTCCCCGACGCGTGATTCTACCCAAAACCCCAAGGCGAGGGCGGTCACAAAGATATCACTTCACCGCTTAATACTTTTGATCAGGGATATACTAAAAATTCAGCCAATTTCACCGGGAACTAAAACCCATAAGTTTTGTGCGTGGTCCTTTGATGCCAAGGTTATGGTCAAGGTCACCATACTTTTGCATTTGTGAGATATGTTTAGCTCGGTGATAACAATGAATACAATGACAAATGACGGTCTCTCTTTATTTACTAAGTATTAATTCCCGTAGTCTTTACCAATATCTGATTAACATTAAATTTTCTCTAGTAAATTTCTTTGTTGTGGCATTTCTATCCCTGGCAAATATGATTCTTTCGATGCTGTTAAGTCTGTTAGGACAGGTGAGGCCCACTGCGCAGGTTACTCTGTAATGAGGAAACATTTCTTTGTGCTGGTTCGCTGAATCGCATTTACATGTTGATGTAAATACTATGTCATGCATTATATTTATATTTAGTTTATTACTTCAGCAGATACATGGAATTTGTGAATATTTGTTTTTCTCTAATCCCCCTATCAAATTAAACCCCCTGCCAATTCATTGGCACTAAGCTTCCTCCTAACTAATTTAAAGTTCCAATATTATCTCCGACATTCAGTAAAAACAATCAATTTTAACAAAATAATTTCAAACTATTCTATATTTAATGCATTATTTATTTTTTAATTATTATTTTATTTTTATATGTCTATTTTAGGCTTTAATGAAAAGCAAACAAAAATTAAATAAAAATGTCAAGTACATTGAAGTTTTTTTAGTAATTATTAGTCAAAGAAAAGTATTTTCTTTTATATTTGATTTAATCCATATTGCTGAAAATAATGTAAAGAATCATAATAAAATATTAATAATAATAAAACTGTGACTGTTCTGTGTTATATATATATATATATATATATATAATCGCGGTACACAAATGCAAGAAGGAGGCCAAATGTGGTCTCTGTTCTGAAAAGGGCAGCATAAAGGACTGTGCACCCTTTGCTGGTAGCATCAGAGATCCAGCATACAAAGATACACTACAAGTGGTCAGCAAAAGATCTAAATGAGGATAATACAGCTCAAACTTAATCACTGCAAGACTGCGCAAGACCTGCGCACGCAGACAGTGCGGGAGCTGAAGACTAAATTGGTATTGATCTCAGAACCATACCGACATCTGGGGACACAGCTCTGGGAGTTCAATGACAGCACGAAGGCCATTATCTGGTAGTGCGGTAATGCTACATTTCAGGGTAAGACTACAAATGCGAAGCAGCACTCTCCCGTGGCAATAGATGGGGACTTCAACGTTTGAGCAGCCGACTGGGGCAGTATGAAAACCAATGCTATGGGGCAAATAATGCTTGAAGCAATTTCAACATTAGACTAGGTCTTAATGATTAGCTGGAACGAACCCACGTATGCCAGATGCGAGGCAAGATCGATAGTGGACCTCAACTTCGTGAGTGGCACTCTTCTCAGAGATCACTACTCGTGGGAGGTCATGGATATCTACACCGCCAGCAACCGCCGAGTAATATCCTGGGAAGTCTCTAACGGTCAAAAAGCCAAAACGCCACCCAAGAAGATCAACGGAATTGGCTGGAAGATAGCCCTTTGATTATATCACGTTCCGGAAAGTCTTGGGCAATCGTCCAGTCAATGGTAATAGTGCTACATAGAGAGCAAATGACATCATCACGAGAGTGAAGAAGGCTTGTAATGCCACTATTGCACGAAAGCGTACAGCACGCAGGCCTCCATCAGTGCATTGGAGGAACAATGAAATTGCCTCGATACGCAGAGTGCATGCAGGCAAGGCGACTGTCTCAGCGTGGACGGACACAAGCCAACCATGCGAAACTGGAGAAGAAATACAAAGAGGTGCGCCGAAAGCTAAGTAAGGTAATCAAGCGCAATAAGAAGAAATGCTGGGAAATGCTCTTGAATGAAGTTAATTGTGATCCGTGGAGTAGACCGTACAGAGTCCTAATGGCGAGACTGATAAGCCAGCTAATGACATCGCCTACGTGCGCTGAGTTTCTGAAAAAGATAGTGACAGAACTGTTCCCACAACAGCCAGAGACCCGTTTCTTAATAGAATGTAATGATGCGGAGACAATCCCGACAGTGACAGAGAAGCAACTACTAGATGCCTGTGGAAGATTCGGAAATGCCAAAGCGCCCGGCCTTGATGGAATCCCGAACATAGCACTGAAAACAAGCATAGAAACAGTTTCAGAATTATTTCTGAATATGTACGATACATGCCTGCAGGAGGGAATTTTTCCACCTAATTGGAAACAGCCAGAAACTAGTCCGCTTGCCCAAGGGGAAAAAGCCTCCAGACGAACCATCATCTTACCGACCGCTCTGTATGCTCGACACGATTGGTAAGATATTGTAGCGAATTATTCATGGAAGGATCGAAGCCGTAGTCGAACCGCAATTGTCCTACATCTAATACGGCTTCAGCAAAGGCTGCTCGACTCTGGATGCCATTAACTGGGTCGTTTCCACTGCAAGAGAAGCGATATCCGGCAAAAGGTGGGAAAAGGCACAAAGAAGTATTGCCTTTTGACAACACTAGGGGCCGCATTATGGAGGCTCTTACGAAGATGAATATACCGGAGTACCTATGGAAGATAGTGGGAAGCTACTTTGAAGACAGGATCCTAAAGTAAGACACTGATGATGGTCCGGAAGAGTATAGAGTCACTGGTGGTGTTCCCGAGGGTTTATCGTAGCAAAAAATCTGGACGTAATCAACTACATCATTGATATGACTTTCGGAAGAGTACGCCAGTGGATGGAGTCGGCTAACCTAAGTTTGGCAAAGCATAAGACGGAGGCAATACTGATCACCAGTAGAAGAAAAGTTGAAACTATCACACTGCGAGTCGGCAACTATGAGTTCACGTCCCAACCATCTCTCCGGTATTTGGGAGTGATAATAAGCCCCAGGCTCAGCTTCAATCAGCACACGGTGCACGCCGAAACTAAAGCGTCAAATGTTAGGACCGTCCTGTCTCGGCTAATGCCCAACGTTGGAGTTCCGAAACAAAGGAGAAGAGCGCTGCTAACATCCACGATTACATCGGCGCTCACGTACGACATTGCCATTTGGGCGGATCCACTCAAGACAAAGGAATGTAGACGGAAGGTGGCATCAGTCTGCCGACTAAGCGCCCTACGTGTTGCCAGCCTTTACCGTACGGTATCTGAGGACGCCATCTGTGTCATTGCAGGGATGCTACCTATAGAAGTACTAGCAGAAGAGAGAAGAGCACTATACAGTCATAAACGATTGACCACGCTGAGTGCAATGGAATTAAGAAGAAATGAGAGAACGAACAGCCTATGCCAGTGGCAGCTGCTATGGAACTCATCTAACAGCGGAAGATGGACACATCGTTTGATAGATATCACAGGTTGATACGTGGCTCAACCACCCACATGGAGAGGTAAATTTCAACCTGAACTAGATGCTTTCGGGGTCCGGATGCTTTCGAGTGTTCTTCATAGATTCAAACATGAGGATTTATCGGACTAGGAGAGTGCACGGGTTCGGGATCACCGATTTTATTTAAACTTTGAACACGGTTTTCTTAGGACAAAATATGAAGAAAGCGAAAATATTAGGGTCTAACGCTTAAAATTTTCGACACAGGAGATAAATAAAGTAATTTTCCTCTAAAATTTCATTTCATCACATTTGATTGCATCATTTCGTCGTATTTCATTATTTGACGATAACTCACCTCCCATTATACCTAGAAATTCCAGCAAAAAATCAAACGAAAGTAGAGGAAAAGACCTGTAATTTGAGAAGCTGTATGTTAAAAAAATCTCTAATGCTTCAAAAGTTATAGATACTTAAATATGAGCCCGTGGAAATGCGTATTATCTTTGTTTCATTCGTTTTTATACAGTTTTTGATTCTCTAATTTAATTATCCATAGGTTTAAAAGCAATAGAGATCTTTTAACGTAGACCGTCTCAAATTATAGGTCTTTTCCTCTACTTTTGTTTGCATTTTTAGTGGAATTTCTAGCTTTAATAGGAGGTGTTTTATCATCAAATAACGAAATACGTAGTTTTAGAGAAAAATAACTTTATTTAACTCCGGTCGAAAATTTTGAGCGTTAGACCCTAATATTTTGGCTTTCATCATTTTTTCTTGTCGTGAGAAAACCGTCTTCAAAGTTTGAACAAAATCGGTGATCCGGAACCCGTGCACTCTCCTAGTGGGTGCCCAATATGCGAACGAGTCGGTGAGGATGCCGAGCACGTATTCTTTGAGTGCCCGCGCTACAGTGAGGCGCTCAGAACATGGGTGACTGAAATTGGACGGAAAATAGAATCCACGCTCATATCACGTGTGCTTACTTCTTTCGGTCATGATCTTTGTGTTACTTAACCTGGAGACCGCTGGCATTTTTTCGTCTACAAAAGTGATACTTTATCGAAAATTTCCATACCAATGTCTCCCAACTAGAGGTAGATATGTCTAAAGGCGTCATGTCGGCGGGCGGTGGTATAAGCGCATGTTTCAATTTTCGGGAATTTTTTTACTCGTAAACTGTGCATTTTTGTGGGAAACTTGTAAGAACCTTTTTTGTACAGAATTTTGTGAAGAATACGGTAGAATTTTTGTATTTTGAGAAAATTTAATTTTCCGCTTCTTTCCAGAAAAATCGTCGATAGAAATGTTCGGATATCTTCCTAAAATTCATTTTTTATGCAAAAATGAAAAGTTTGAAACTAATTTTGACAACAAAATCGTGTTTGGTACGTTAAAATACATAAAAAGTAATTTATTTGTTCAAAATTGTAAAAAAAAATTGGGCTTTTTTAAAATAATTTTTATAAAAAATGTGGTTTTTATGCAAAAATCAAATGTTTAAGTTCATTTAGATGGCAGAATCGTAGTCAGCACGCCAAAATACATTAGGAATGGAAAATCTAATCAAAAATATATGGTATTAATCTTGTGCGCCTAAAGGCATCATGCCAGTGGTCAAAAGGTTAAAATGCAATTATAATAGGTTTTTAGAATAACTCCAAAAATTACTATCACAAAGCTTCCTGTAGGAGGAAACAAAATGGCGTTGTGGGATCCAAGATAGTTTAAGTCATCATAGGACATACGATAGCTGTTATTCTATAGTACCGGCAGAGATGAATAGGAACATTGCTAATGGCCCCGGAAAAAGTGAGGCAGACAAAGCGCGATCGATCGCTACCACTTCTTGCGGCTAAGCTTCCGTACCGTACATATCTATGGAAATGCCCGATACACGTTTACGGAAGTAGCCAAAGCCGAATAGCTGAAATTCAGTTGAGAAGGATGAGTAACAGCGCGCCTCAAATGCCATAATTAAGTAGTTCAACTAAAACTTAACCCGGGGGCGAATTTATTAATAATAAATAATTTCTTAATTAATAAATACGTGTGTCCGACAACCACGTAACCCGGGGGACTATTCATTAATAATAAATAATTTCTTAATTAATAGTCATAACACAACATTAGACAGCAATGTAAGTGAATGCAATTTTGACTCAAACTATTCCAACAGTGGCAGTGACGGTGAAAGTGTAACTTTCATAAATGAATCTCCACTTACCAGTGATCTTAGAAAGTGGGCTAAAGAATCTAAAATTTCGCACAAAGTTTTAGATTCCTTACTTAAGATTTTAAAACCATATCATTCGAAATTACCAACATCTTTTAAAACTCTGTTAAAAATAAAAAATAATTTAACAAAGCAGATAAGACAATTTAATCCTGGTGATATAAACAATTCTACAGAATTTATTTATTTTGTCATCTTCGAAAATTTAAAAAGACTAGTGAATGTGAACACACATAAAGATAAAGTCGTAGTATTACAATTTAGTTATGATGGATTACGTTTGTTCGGCTCTAGTTCTACAGGATTGTGGCCTCTTTTAGAAAAAATTTATTCTAAAGTTATTGATTATAAGCCATTTATAATTGCTATTTTTTGTGGTCTCGAAAAGCCAAAAAGTCTTAAACAATATTTAACAGATTTTGTAGAAGAATTAAATGAATTACAAGACAAAGGAATGTTTATTAAAGGTGAAATTTTCCAGATTCAATTAATGTACTTTAAATGTGACAGACCAGCAAGGTCACTTCTAAAATATATTAAAAGTCACAAAGGTTATTATACATGTGAACGTTGCACAGTTAAAGGGACTTATTTTAATAACCGTATAATTTATATATCAAATGGCAATACAGATAGAAATAATGAATCGTTTCGAAATCAAGAAAATATTGAACATCATATCGGTGTTTTACCTTTAATCTCAATTAATCTCCCAATTGACATGGTGAGTGACTTCGTATTAGATTTCATGCACTTGGCCTGCATTGGCGTAATGAAGAAATTACTGAATGAGTAGTGGCTTTCAAGAACTACAAAATTAAATAAAACAAATATTCTTAAAATTTCTCAAAGACTTTTAAATATTTCAAATTAAGTTCCTTCAGAATTTCAAAGAACCACTAAAGCATGAAATGAAATTAAAAACTGGAAAGCAACAGAGTTTCGATGTTTTTTATTATACAGTAGTCCTTTTATATTAAAAGATATATTATCTAGAGACTTGTACAAGCATTTTTTGCTTTTTCACTTTGCTCGTCGAATGTTGTGTTGTGAAAAACTGATTAAAAATATGTAACACTTGCAAAAATTTATCTGGAAAGATTTGAATATGCATAATTTGATTCATCTTGCTGAAGACGTAAAAAGTATGCAGTGTTCACTCAGTGATATTTCTGCTTTTCCATTCGAAAGTACCTTAGAAAAACTTAAAAAATTTTTAAGAAATGGAAATAGTCCTCTATCTCAACTGTGCCGAAGAATACAAGAGGGATTATTTATTATTGATTCTCAAGAACGTACACGAAATGCTATTTTAAAATCTAAAAAAAGAGAAAATGAATTAGAAATTCTTAAATTAAAGTATAATAGTTATGAAATAACTACAAAAGAACCAAATAATGTTGTTTTTACAAAAAATGGCACTTTTATAAAAATTAAGAAAATATTATCAACTTCATCAGCAGATAAAACATGAATCAACCTTATTAAATATTTTTAAAGTGAAAGAATGTGATGATAGTGAAATACGTTTGAAATTGACGGATGTTAATGTTAAATTTATGTTATTAAAACTTTTTGATATACCATCAGATGAAAAAGAATTGTTTACTATTCTCTTACTACACATGTAAATTAATTTTTTTATGAGAAAAAAGTAACAAAAATAACTTTATTTAAATATTATTTTTAATAAATATTTAAATTTTATGCATTTATTGCATTTTTATTGATCACTTTAATAATTGTTTAAAATAATTAATAATGTTTTGGAATTTTTCTAGAATTATTTTTGTATTGGTTAATGTTGTCTGTCTTCAATAATCTTTTACTACTTAGATTGAATTACTTTTGTTTAAAATATTTTTATCTCTGGATATTTGTATTTTATTATTAAAATTACAATTGTTTTTGTTAAGAGTCTTGTTCTCCATAACAACAATTATTGATAGGGAAGATAAGTGTTTTAAATAAAAAACTAATTTTTATAATTTTACTTTAGTTTCTTTATAATTATATTTTTATAAATAAAATGAGGTTATAACCTAACAAAGTTTATCTATGATATTTATAATATAAAATTGAAATGTTCTAGGTTATCAATTTAATCAATCGTTTGTAAATTATTTCATAAAATTTTCTATTATACTTTAGATGGCTCCAGGATACTTTGAAGTTATTGAAATAATTGATGAGGCTTTTGCTGATAGCCCATTTGTTGTTGTACCTCATGAAAAATAAAAATATAAAAATAAGCACTAGAGAGTGTTTAGTAAAATATAACGAGCCTCCTTTCTCTGAGGATGACTTATCATGTATTAAAGATTTTGTAAAGAATCAAGTTTTTCCACCACCAGAGAGTTGGAAATCATATAAATGTATTAACAAACATACTGCGTGTAAAGATTAAATTGCCAAACAGAAAAATAAGTTACATTTTAATTTATACTTTATATTTATTTTCATCAGATTTATTTTCAGTTTCATATTCTGAAGCAGTGTTATTAATACAGGCGGATATGTCTAAGCGAAAAAATGATATAAGCAAAAAACGAAAGCTACAACCAAGTAAATCAAAATCTTGAAAGTTTTATTGCGACTGACATTTTTAAAACTTTTACATATTTTCAGCAAATCAGTTTATTGTTAAAGGGGAAAATAAAGATAATGAATTAACTGTATCCTCAAATAAACAAATAACAAATGCTTTATTTAACGTACCATCTGTCAGTGAAAGTTTAATTAAAAATGTAGCTGAGCCATTCAATTGTAAGTAGATCAAAATGTTTTTGTTTTTTGAAAACTATATTATTGCTAAAACTATTTTCAAGAATATATGTAATCAAATATATTAGTTAAAACTTATTAATTATTGCTTATTAAAAAACGTAACATTTCTTTTTCAGTAAATAATAGACTACTACTTTTAAGTGAAAAAAATAAGCACCAAAACATAAATGCAGAAAAGGATGATCTAAGTACGTCAAATAGAAGTTACACAATTTCACAAAATGAAATAGGTAATAAAACACTTATTTTTATATGTATATACGTTTAACGTCTTATTTTATCATTAAATAAACACAATTTTTTAATTTCATTGCGCACCGCGAGACCGAGTGGCCCGAGTGCTGGACGCCTGCTTTTTCTTCGATCACGCGTCGATGACCGGCGATACGATTGCATGGTCGGGGCTGTCTGTGCTCGTCTACTGAGAAAATCTTGGGCGCGCAGCTTTGACAAAATAATGTGGCATGGTGCCATACGAAATTGTTTGGAAGCTCTTTCGATTTTGACATAATTTTGATTTCCAAAACTGGAATGTCGATTAACAAAAATTTTGGTGGCAGACTACTAGTTCTCTCAAGTTGGACAGCTGCGTGCCAAAACTGAGAGAGTAGTCTTACAAGCTACTTGTAGCATCGGCCTTCGTCATTTTGTCGAAGCTGCTTACCCAAGATTATCTCAGCGTCGGTGTGTTTGACAGCGTTTATGCGCTCGCTGCGTTATTGCGAGTGGAAATATTGCCACCTTTTTTTTAAATAGAGGAAGAATCGTTTAAACATTTTAAGTTTAATTTGATGAACCTAAAATAAAACTGATGAATCTAAATAAAAAGTACTTTAAAGTTATAAAGGTTTTTAACAAAAATTATTAAGTAAAAAGTAAATATAAATAATCATGGCTTAAATGTTATAAATATTTTAGATGTCTCTGGAAATTCTGAAATATTTATTGGTGATACAGCTGATCTACATATTGCAAATAAAGTTTCTACGAAAGAAGACCTTAAATATAACTTTTTCGTTTTATAAATTTATTTGTCATAACTTTTTTGTTTCTGTTTTAGCAATCGAATTAAAATTATTCACGTTGGAGAAAAGTATTAAGAATACTAATTCAAAATTAGATAATATTCAAACTGATATTTACAAGGTTGGAACTAGCAGTACTAAACGAAGGAGCCACACCAACGTACAGACGACCAGGGTACGGTAACTCCATACCAGACGTGACTTTGGCCTCGGACAGAATCAGGACTAGGGTGAGGGCGTGGCGGGTGATCGAAGGCTACACGGCCAGCGATCACCAGTACATCGCCTTTCAACTAACAGACGGGACGAGACAAACCAGGAGACGGGGCAAACGACCTACGAGATGGAACGTAAAGCGTCTAGACAGGGACGAGCTCGAGAGGCAACTGCAAAACGCAGAGCCTCCCTCACGCGAGGTGCCTCAAGAGCTGAGCAAACGGGACAGGGTAGAGGCA
>JAWWML010033249.1:0-11653 GCA_035047165.1 Ormyrus rosae
AAGAAATTGTACAAGCAATGTTTTTATTATCATTTAGCTGCAAAAAAAATATTTAGTTCGTAAAATTTCAATATTTTCTAATCAATTTATTTAAAAACCTATTTGTTCAGTTTTATTTTCTTGTGGTAATGGTTGTAAATCTACAGATAACTACATTGAAAACAATTCCCGACGTTCTAAGTCGATTTTAAATTCATCATAAGAATTTAAAGTTACTAACTTTTATGTAGTTATGAATGCAAAGGTCATAAAAATCCATTAATTACAGTTAGCGCGTAATTAAAAGGAGTAAATTGCAGTCATTTGAAGTAATTAAAATAATTTCTTTTCTAATAAGTAAACAAAAAAATTTTTTTTTAAAAATGATTCATTATAATGTTGGTTGTAAAGTTCTATTAATCTTAAACATGAATAAACTAGACGTTTACGATAATCCTCGTTATTATAAAATAAATAAATTTTTATTAAATTTATCAGGCATTTGGCCATTGGCCCCTCCCTTATCGAGTTTCGTAAAAGTATTAATTTGTTCCATTATCTTAATTTCTGCAATTATACCACTAGTAAGTAAAAATTAGAATATCACGATTTTTTGCCTTTGAATCTCATAACGAATCTAATATTTTATTATTTTAGTTAGTTCGTGCAAAAGCTGAACTGAAGAATGATTTAGGAATTGTTTGCATAAATGTATCATGCATATGTTACTTTTACGGAATACTTTTCAACACAGTGCTCAATTATTTCTATCATCCAAAGGTGAGAAGTGATTTGAAAACTCTTTTATTATAATACTTTTTCATAATTATTTTTACTTAATATAAATAGCGTGCTGTTTTGGCATCTTTAATTCAAAAACATTGGGCAGATATAACAGACAAGGACGAAGTCAAAATTATGGACAAGTTTGCTTGCCAAGGAAAATTTTTAACCCTTCTTTACATAGGTGGTATTCAATATGAAAGTAAATGATGCAAAATCATAAAAAGCTTACAGCGAATTCACTCGTTAAAGGATTTACCGTTGTCGCTCTGCACATGTTCACTTTGCTCTGCTTGACCACGCCGATGTATGACAAATCCTTTCCGCTGGATGAACCTCGAAAGAAAATTCTACCTTTTTTTGTGGATTATGGAATTGACCAACAAAAATACTACACTTATTTGTACCTTCACGAATACGTAGCGTGTGTCGTTTCACTTCTAAATATTGGTTCTTTTGACACGAATTACATTAACAACGCCCAACATTTACTCTCATTGCTCGCTATCGTTCGGTGAGTAGAACAATACTTTCTTTAAAGATTCGAAATTTTACCGTTATTATTTAGTCAACGGCTGTGGATGGCAGACAAGATATCGAAAGAGAACCCAACGAGTAAAACAGTGGATAAAGAGGTGTACGCTCGTGTTAGTAGTGCAATTTTGATGCATACTGAAGCTCTGAAGTAAGTAAAAAACATAAATGAAATTGCTTTTAAACAAAGAATTTACATTGATGCATTTTTAGTTACTACACTTTAATGGAAGGTTCTAACAGCGTCGCTTTTTTAGTAGGAACCGCTTTCAACATGTTTGCTATCACATTTGGAACGATTTATGTGCGTAACTTTTCCGTTGCATTATTCTTTGGAAAAATAAAGAACTTTTTACTATTGTTGTAGTTCTTGCTTATCCTTCATTTTTTGGCGGAGGATCCCAGCGACTTTATTAGAGGTGTCTTAGCTTACAGCGGATATTTTATACGCTTGTTTTACATGTGCATGCCAGGCCAAAAGGTTATTGAAAGCAGTTTTTCCATTCGTGAAACTGCGTATGTATTTATTTTGAGCTGATAAACTTATTTTTTCTGAATACTAAACTTGCATTTATTTTAGCTATAGTATTAGATGGTATCACTTTGCGGATCCATCTAAAAAGTTGATAAAAATGTTAATTCTCCGAAGTTTATATCCTTGTCAATTAACGTGTGGTGGACTTTACGTCTTGTGCTATGAAAATTTTGGTTTGGTAATTATCCATCATAAATATTTTTGTATTAATTTTATCAGAATCTCATTCCATTAAAATTTTTTATATAGATTGTTAAAACAGCAATTTCGTACGTTACTGTAATCTTGTCTTTCAATAAATGAGGACGCTGAAACATAATCATATTTTATCTTTATACGTAGAAAATACTGTAAAATAAAAAATAGATAAGCAAGTATTTTACTATTGTTTAATATTTAAAAAAGTATACTTAATATATTGATAATATGTTACGTGGAGAATATTCTAACATATTTTCATTTAATTATTAAAAATAATTAATTAATTACTATGAAAAATAATGACTTAATATTAAAAATTAATTTAATTGATAAAAAAACTAATGTAATATTCACAGTATACAAAGTGCAATTGACAGTTACTGTCAAAGAGTAAAATATATAATAAGGGATGTTATGGTGGGTATATCACAAGCAAGAAATAAAAGAACTTGTAACGTAAGCTAACTAATAACAATATGTGCAATAATAAAATCAAGTGGTGCTCGATAAACCATTTGATTGTTAATTATTTTATTACTTATGATAATAAGCGATATCATTTACTGTTCACTATTCACTAAAATTATTTTCTACATCTGTTCTTTTGCATATTCACACAAATAAGTTAGATAAAAAACTGCAGTTCATATTAATTTAACATACTTATATTTTTATTTACTAGGTCCGTACAATGCTTTAATATGTTGAGTGATTTAAATAATTATATCAGATCAGCGAGCGTTCTCTTACAAGGATAGTTTCCTCCTCTATTCTAATCTTGATTCCTCCTACCGGGTTATGGATCTGGGGAAAATTGCAGGAGTCAAATTCTACTGCAAAACAGCTATTCCCATAAAGAAAATGGTATCGATAAGGCCGGAATAAAACCTAGAGCTAAGTAATGAAAAATACATGTGTGGACAACATTATTTTCCGGATTCCGCACTTCGCACTCCGTAACCAAGTTTTTCTCAGACTTTTAAGAAGTTTGTAAAACTATTCCGAATCCAAAGTTTTAGTTAAATTTTAGATCTACACCTTCGGTATACTATCCCTATAAGGGAGATATATGGTCTAGATTTTTTGAATCGTTAGAAAGATTCTGTAAAGAGAAGATTAGAATTAAGTTTGGAATAAAGGTTAAATATAAAAGAATGAGAAAAACTTTTAATACAATCAATTAAATTATCCGATGGCTTCAATGCGGAATATGTAATTGTTGTAATTTCGCGCCTCCTCTGAAGAGATCAATTGGTAGTCTCCCCACTTCCTGTCAGAATTTCCACAGTTTTAAAGCAAAAATCTAGACCTGCACGCCGCACCGCGCTGCGGATCTCATTCTCTGCTTTTTGTGTCAGAAGAGCCACAAGTACGGTGTGCTGAAATTTGTTTTTTCATCCTTTATTGTGAACCATGGGTCGAGGTAAGGATTCAAGACGGTTGAAAAAATACGTAAAGAAAATTATGAAAAGGAGCATGCGTAAGAATGAGAAACATCGCCATCGTTACTCGTCGACGAGCTCGAGTTGTTCGGGAAAAAGTTACAGTAAGATATCTTACAATACTTTTCACAAGTTTAGTTCTTTTTTTGAAAAATTCTAAACAATTGTAATTACAATACCTGCAATTTACGCAAAGCTCTATCTTTGTGTGTAGCAAATTTGTAGCAAAGGCTCTAACCTTTGTCTGATGGTTATATAACGAGTCTACGCTGTTTCTTGCCATACAGGCTCTACCTGTTCGACAGAATTATGCTTTTTATTTTGCATCATTTTTCGACATATCAGTACGTATATCGTAACATTCCAGGATCTCGCTCGTCATCCGATGAAAGGAAGTCTTCAGAGCGAAGCAACAGTAAGGGAAAAATGGCTGGAAAAGGCAGCGAACACCCAGTTAATGGCGCGCAAACTCTGGCGTCTATGTCGTTCAAGGAAATTTCTGCTGTACCGACAACTGCGAACGCAACTGTACCAACATTACAGAGTATAACAGACGCAACGGCTGCGTCAAAATTGCTGAGTGCAACAGACGCAATAGCTGCGTCAAAATCACAGAATACAACAGACGCAACGACTGCGTCAAAATTGCAGAGTATAGACGGCGCACAGAAGGAGCAACTTAATACGGAAAAAGATCTTAGCAAGGATATTATAGATGATTGGTGTTCGCATAGTCGAAGAACGTGCTCTAGCTCCCGCTATTCACTCCAGTTTTGCTGTTCGCTGGGCGGACATCATAAAATTGTGCTTGCCTACTGAAGAAAGGGATAACCTCTTAAAAAAGTACCCTTTGCCTAGTAATTGTTTATTTCTTGATCCGCCAATCTTAAATGCGGAGGTTAAACATGCAGTAAATGAAGTTACTAAGACAACCCTGTTGAAAAAGACCTCATAAATCCCGATAAAAAGGATAAAATTTTATCGGGTTCTATGAGGTTTCTGCTCCTTCTATCGGATAAAATTTTAACGGGTTCTATGAGGTTTCTGCTCCTTTTTATCGGGATTTATGAGGTCTTTGTAATAGGGAAGAGACAGTAGAATTGTCATTAAGCAAAAAAAGTTAGTTGCGTGTATAGCAGGTATAGCTAAGTCTATTCCTTCTCTGTTACAAGGAGAGGAAGTAAACAATGTTCCAATCATCGAATCTTTGAGTGATGTGTGCCGTCTCATGGTAGATATGATGCATGACGAGACGTTAATTCCTCGGAGTCTAGTTTTAGCGAATATAAATTCAGCTATGAAGGACACCCTAAAGACAGCAAAACCAGATAACCTATTATTCGGAAATAAACTTTCTGAAACCTTGTAGTCGGCCAAGCTTATTGAACAGTCAGCAGGTGAATTAAAAATAAATAGGTCAATTTTACCTAATGAGCCAAAAAACTTCAAAGGCCCTCCCCGCTCTCTGAGCAAGTCTTATTCGGCATCGGCGGGAGGGCAGAAGAAGACCGTGCCGAACTTACTGAAGAGTCAACGAGCAACGCGCACAGACTGTCGCCCGTGTTCGCCTCGCAGTTCATCCAAACTCTCACAGAAAAAACCGTACACGAGAAAGCGTTAAAAGATAACGTAAGTTGTACCGCTGGTCGTAGTGCTCAAAGAATATTTGGTAGAATATTCCCAAAAAATTCTGGGAGATTCTTCAAGTCTTCTAGATTTCTACCTTTATTGTTAAAAGTAAAAACAATGGTTTTGATTTCCTGAAAAAATTATAAACTAAAAAAAGCTTCAAAAGAAAAAAGTCTGTTACAAATTTTCGAAATTCGAAATTTTTTTGATACAACATTGTTTGTTTACATCTTATAAATGTGTGTTTAGAATTTCAGATCTTAATATTTTATAGAAAAAATTTAGGAACAAATCTTGTGAAATAAAATCGCGCGGCGGCACGAATTTTTTGCCGAATTTTTGCTGTTTTCTTTACGTTTTGGTTAATAATTTTTAAAAACGTTTGACGACCTTGGGGCTCTAAGGTGCTAATTGATTCGAAATTAAATTATCTTTCATTTGGTTATACTTTCATTGGTGTGTGCAATTTCTTTTTATGTAATTTTTCACATATGACGAGTAAAATAATTTCTTCCCATGTATTTCCCTATTAACAGTATATAATTAGACTTCTCTTTTGAAAATAACATAGAAAGAAATTGCACACACCAATGAAAATATAAGCAAATGAAAGATAATTTAATTTCAAATCAATTAGCACCTTAGAGCCCCAAGGTCGTCAAACGTTTTTAAAAATTATTAACCAAAACGTAAAGAAAACATCAAAAATTCGGCAAAAAATTCGTGCCGCCGCGCGATTTTATTTCACAAGATTATTTCCTCAATTTTTTCTATAAAATATTAAGATCTGAAATTTTAAACACACATTTATAAGATGTAAACAAACAATGTTGTATCAAAAAAATTTCGAATTTCAAAAATTCATAACAGACTTCTTTTTTTTGAAGTTTTTTTTTTAGTTTATAATTTTTTTCAGGAAAACAAAAACACTGTTTTTTCTTTTAACAATAAAGTTAGGAATCCAGAAGACTTGAAGAATCTCTCAGAATTTTTTGGGAATATTCTACCAAATATTCTTTGAGCACTAGCGAGTTAAACGCAGTTTTGTGCTCCGTAGTTGTGTACCCCCCGTAACTTGATACAACCTGGTAAAGAGCCACCTTAAACTCAAAGGTGAGATTAATTTTGCATGATTGGATAATACAAACTTTTCATTTTTAATTAATGCTGGAATTTATCAAAAGTGAATGTATAAGTTTTAAATGGCCTCAAAATTAACCAACTGTTTAAATTTTTCAAGACAATTCATTAAAAAGTAAACAATCAATAAGATAACTCATTACTCTCCTTACTGACAATATTTAATCACTTTCATCTAAAGTTATTTTTTGCGCAATCAAAAGTTACTTTATCAACAATTCCAAATATCACAGTGCAACGCTCTCCAAACATTCCCAATAACCCATTACCATCTTGAAATCTGAATTTTTCCAGTATCAACAATGAGACCTTTCTTCCTTGACTAAGCAAGCGAGAGGGGCGCGGAAAAAAGGAGAAAACACTGTCGCAGACCACGGCGGTAATTCACTAGGACTCAGTTTCCGCGAACTTAACACTGCGCGAACGAGCCTGCCATCCGCAGAGTTATTTTAACCTATTAGTGCCTAATGAGACGCCTTTACCGTGAGTAATAATAGACGAAGTGGACTAACAGATTTGCGTATAAATATGTATTCGTGGTACTAGTAGAAAATCAGCGGGATCGAAATTGAAATTGTTAAGGCATTTTTATGTCAGTCGTTTTTATGCTAATTAAAGTACTTATCTTGAAAAACTTAACTTTAATTTTACGATTTTTGGAACAATTTCGATGTACACCGTCTTCTTGTAATCAATAAATTTTGAAAGTTAATAATTTTTACGAGGGCCGTAAATTATAATGTAAGCATTGAAATACAGTTTATGATGAATGCTTTTTTTTAATAGAACTTATATGCGAATTCATTTAGTATTTAATTTATAAGAAGTCAGGCACTTGTACAAACAGTGTAATAAAATTACCAGTAAGGAAATTTCAATGCTGCTAAGCATTTCTGCATATATTTTTTTTTAATTCCAAGTAAACTTTTATGAATTCGATTTCTTGAAAATCATTTTCCGAATGACATAAGACAGTCATGAATAATGACGAAAGAATTATAGCTTACAGTGGATGTATCAAACAACAAAGTGTCTATCTATAAAAGAGTATAAATGCTAGATTTATAAACGTAATAAGTGTAAAATAATAACCAAACCGTATGCATATTTTGCTGCTAATTTGTTGTTAATTTTTTACGCCGTATTTGATTTTGTTGCTTCAACCATTATCTCCTGACCTGATAAAGATATCAATACGAGAATAACAGCATATTTTTTACCAAGCAACTTTTGTTACCAAAAGCCAACAGGTTTTTATTTTTTTACGACATATTTTGTTGCTAATTTGTTGCTCAAAAAGCCCATTGGTTTTTAATTTCTTGGTCCAGCCGATTTCCACAAACTTGCCCCGCGCTAGCAACAATATATGCATATGGTTTGATTATGGGCTTATGAAGTGGCTACGCTAGCTTAAAGTATATATTAAGTGATGGCATTCATCCAGATTCGAGTCACTTTGGCTGAGAAAATATATGAGATTTTCAACATTTTTTACGATCTTAAAAATTTCTCATGCTTTGACATTTTCTACTCCAAAAACATTCCTTCTTAGAAATTTTCAAATCCTTCTTAGAAATTTTCAAATCCTTCTTAGAAATTTTCAAATCATCCAAATTTTTCAATAAAACTCAGGACGAAATCGTAGCTTACGACTATAAGCCATAAATTCTCCAATTTCTATAATTGCAAAAATTCGCACCACTATAATAATCTCGAAATTCCGAGCTTTAGAAAATCGAAAGCAACCCCGCATTCAGCTCTTTATCAAACCCGCACCAAAGAGCAGCCTCGGAATCGGAAGGAGCGGCAGACTAATGGCAGCATTCATTACGCTCAAAACCCGGCAGCTTCCGTGCGAGTCAGCCAGCGGTGTCCCGAGGTGTATATGGAAACGTTCCTTAGGGCCGAGAGCGCTGCGAGCAAGCGAGCAAGAGAGAAAGCGATTGAGTAATGACCGGCGCGGTATGAAATTACCGACGCGACGATGCTATCGCGGTCTGCGCGCAGTGACATATCGCCCCGGCGAGGCTCCCTGGCTCCCGGCTTACACGCGTTCGGCGCTCGATCTTGACGCCGACTTCTGCCGGCTAATTTCGCCGGTGAGAGTTTACTGGAACCTAAGTCTTGAGGTGCTTTGAGCTTTCGCTCGTTTTTTCATATTTGCAAGAATTTTATTTTAATATTGGTGAAAGAGACTGGTATTTTCGTTGAGAATTTCAGTACTAAAAAAAGTCTGAGATAAAATTATTTTTGAAAGTTAATTTAGCAAATGATCTCGGTTTTTGCATTTTTTGTTTCAAATTTGGTGCAGAATTTTTAAAACAGGGTCAGTTATTTTTAAGACTCTTTGGGTGAAAAATTTGTTCTTCTTGATTCACTTAAAAAAAAATATTGCGAACTTCGTTAGTAAACTTCAGATATGATTATCAGTGGTTGTTAAATTTATAACCCAAAAGAATGTGCTCCTGAATATAAAGGAGTTCCAAAAGCACCGATTTGCTAAGCCATACATTGAGAAACGAAGCTTCCCCGCGATAGTCATAGTGCTATTGAGACATCATTAATTTTTTCCTTCTCCCTTGCAACCTATAGCAACAACGTCCGAATAAAAGGCGCAGCTACGCGGCAAATTTTCTAAGCAAACGTCTTAATAGACGCAAAACTACCCGCTGCTTTTTCGGCTAGAAAAGCTCCTCAGCAGAATTCTCAGGGAAAACCTTCGTGTGTTTATGCACACACACGTAGCGATCAACGGGAGATAAATTGTGCGACGGCATTCCGGTTTCGCTCGATTGGCCGCACGCGGAAGCCAGAAATAAGACTCCCTAAAGATGCACGAGATTGAAGATTAGAAGGACGTTACTTAGCGAATTCGCGTAGCTCGCGGAGGGGATTTATTTTTGGATGTGATTTTAACAATTTGTTTTTTGGGTCGTTAAGTTCCATGAAGCTACTTTTTAACTTGACGATAAATTTTAATGATTCCTATGTCGGATGGAAAAAGTTGCTTGGAAAATTATGTGATGAAAAGGTCGGTGAGCAGAAAACGATTTCATTTTTTAAGAAAACTGAAAGACTGTTATAAGAATAAGTTATGGCTCAATGATCAATAATAAAACATGTAAATGTATACGAATTGGTATTCAATTTTCGCAAAATTGTTACTGCTAACAGAAAGCGGATGTGCGGCTGCAAATCGACCACATCCTGGAGTTACGTCAGTGGTCATTTTCGTTCACGTATTCATTTGTTCATTATAACTTATATTGTTCGAACACAATTCAAAAAAAACGTCTTAAGCTGTCGAGAGATAAAAAACTTTTCTTAAAAAATGCTGTCCCACCGCTATAAAACAGTTTCTCTTCGTGTTCTGAATTTAAAACGAAAAGGAAGAGCCAGTTTTTGACGTAAAAGATATTAAAATTTTGCTTGTAATCTTCGAACTAAAGTGATCGAGAAAGGTATGAATAAAGATAGGTTGAAAGTACAGGAACGCATAAAGGCTCACTTGGTAATTCGCAGCTCATCCGAAATTTTATTGCCCGGTAAGAAAGAAAGATGGATGATATAAAAACAGCATTACGACAATACTTTATACTCTGAAAGCTTGATAAAAATGAAATACAATTAACTTACATTATTAAGTGGAAAAGGCTTTTCCTGATCGTAATCTTTAAATTTCATAGTTTATTTTCTTCTGTACTTTAATTCGGCAAGGAAAATAAAATATCTTTGATAATTAAGAGACACTTTCTCTACAAAAATGAATAAGTGCATATGAACTAATTTCATTTATTCGTTTTTAGAGAGTTTAAAAGTATTTACTTTTGTAATTAATTGCAAAATAAACAGTGATTTCTTATCGTCAAATGCACGCAAGAGACAATGAAAAATTCAATGGGGTTAAGGTAAATTCTCAGTTGATATATTGCAAAGCCATAAAGCTTCTAGATTCGATAATGAATCACTGGATTATTAATCGACTCTGATTTATCTCTCTGTGAGGGTCAAAAAACGCCGCGTGTATTAACTGCTTCCTCCTTTTTTTTAGGCGAGGAAGTCGACTTTTCGGCGCTTCTGGTTAAAGAAGCTGAGAAGTGTTGGCTTTCTTTTATCACCGTGCAAGTCTTTGAAATCGAATGTTAACGATGGAATGGCAAGTATTTAATGTGATAATCTGAAAACCGGAATTTTGCTCTTTGTGCGCACTGAATGTTTATAATGCAGTGTAACTTGCTTGCATTAAAATTAACGTTTATTTGATAGTTCGAATAACTCAAAACCCATTTGAGAATAAGTCGTAATAATTAAAGTAAATTTGAAAAACAAGTTCAAAGAACTCAAATAATCTCGGTGAGCAAAAACTTTAATATTTGTTCTCATCGATGAAGTCTGTGGATCGAGCGATCGGTGATCTACAGAGCCTTAAAACCACACAGGTGAGGCGGCCATTAAAACGAAAATAATTAAAATTAAAATGTGTTTTAACCATGGGTTGTCCGCTGGCTTTGATTATTCGACGGTTATTCTGAATCTTTGATATGAATCGAACGGAGAATCGAGTAGACTTCTTTTTTATTTAATTTTATTTTTCGACCATTAGGTCCGGGCGCAGAAGGGGGTTTGTGGCCGATGAACGTCCACGACTTCACCCAAGTGTTTTTTATCTATTTTTTCCTCCTGAACACGAATTTCGAGGGTGGAAGTTCGAAAAATGACCAGGGAAATTTTTATAAACAATTTAATTGTTTAAACCGTCATTTTGAAAGAACTGTAAAAGATATTGGTATCCGAGACATGTCAAATGATTCCTCATTTAATAAGAAATCCATCTGTTTTTTAAAAATTCAAAAAGTTAATTAGAACCGAAGTTATTGCAAATTTAATGCAAAAAAGTGCGCTTCTACGCTTTTTCGCTTACGTTTTTCAATGTAATTTTTTTCCTATTTAAGATAATGAGACTTTCAAATTCTTATTTTGAAAAGTTACATAATTTATATAACATACAACCCGCTACAGAATGAGTATATATACAAATATATCTTTAGACTAAGCACTGTATCCTGCAGAGGAAAACGATATTTTCCGTTCGCAGATCCGGATTTAAAAACTGGCGACTAAACTATGCATGACACATAGGAAGTAGTCGCCAGTCACGAATAAATATAAAGTAATAATATAATGTAATTAAAAACTTGATACTAAAAATAATAAAAATTGAAATTGTTAACAGTGATATAATATAATAATATATATAAACATATTTTTAACAATATCTAAGCAAAATATGTTACCAATGTCTAACCAACATTTGCCTTGCCGTCGTAAATCTCCCAGGAGATACATTTTTGTCTATAGCATATATTATTTTTTCATGGCTGTTCAGTCTCGCTGGACATGTGAGTCCCAC